>JAVJIF010022147.1:0-100148 GCA_038442645.1 Agave tequilana
TGAACCAACAATAATGATCAAGTGTATACATCATATTATCTAGCCTCCCAATCATGGTTCAAGTTTTAAATGATTTTCATTTTAAAGCGTACATGAACATGATCTCCCATCCACCTCCCATTGAAGGTAGGGTTTTCAAAAATAGATTTAAAAATAAGCTTTGTTTGAAAAACTCTACCAAAATGAAGAATGCCGTAACTAGTTAAAAGAAAAATTTGTAGACTAGTACGAAATCCTTCAAGCAAGGAATAAAACAAAAATATTATTCATGAAAATATGAAATTCACAAAATAGTCAACACTCATAATCAATTAAGCATAAATATGTCTCATGAAAACAAATACATGAGTAAACAATAAATGTGAGTGTACAAATACAATGTGAAGATCATAATCATGAAAGATGGACAATAAGCTCAATATTCCTTGAAACATGAAAACATGAAAATCATCAAAACTATATTAATCTTCAAGGTATATGTATGTCTATACAAATTAAAGTATACATACATATCCAAACATAACGAGTCCACCAAAATATATGCATTAAGGCACGTGGCTCAAAAAGGATATATATGTATAAACAATAATTTGGATAAAATAGACAATACATGAAGTTAAACATAAACACATGGAAACATGAAAAACTAAATTTTCATTAAAACAAATTCATTTCAAGGTAATGTATGATTTGTCACACAAAAAGTATACATACATATCCCTAAACACAATTGAGTCCATATTATAGATTTGCATGAAAGGCAATTGACTCAAGGGGTATACATGTATATCTTAAAGTTTGGCAAAATAGACATATACATGACATGGAGACACATGATCATAAACAAATCCAAAAGTAGGAATACAAGTTTAAAATGTAATGAATCATCAAAACTAGACTATACTAGCACATCTAATGGTTCAAATAAGCATTCAAGCTCAAACATATATAGATTTATTTGTGGCCCACTATATGCACAAGTATAAATCCTAGTAATGAAAAACTAACATCTAAACAAGTAATCTTAACATGAAGCATCAAAACACGATAAAAAATAACATGAAAACATAAACATGATTATTATGAATATCCACATGTTATTAGAACTATGATATACGCAATAGCAACCAAATAGTGAGAACACAAAAGAATTTATCCATATAAACAGGGTGTCTCAAAATAACTAAACATGTATATCACAAATCTAATAAGCATGGCATTTTCATAGTAAAAAAAAAAAATCAAAACATGCTATAAACAATGATATGAAAAGCATGTAAACAATAAATACGGAGTTAGAGATTCGATACCAAAACCAATGAGGCACCTCTCTAGTCTCCAAAACGTGGTGGTCATCTCCACCAAACTTTCCCTGAAAGTGATGCATCCAAATGATTTCCTTGAAGCTCGAAACGCACCCACTCCAAGGTACGGCTACTCTCACGTCATGTGAGAGCCCCACACCTATATAAAAATACGAGGGGTGGTCTTTGGTACCCATATCTTATTGGGTCCATGGGGGTTAGTCCCTTCTCTAACCAAAAAACTTCTTTGCTAAATTTACATTATGTAAATATCAAAGCAAAATTTAGCAAGGTGGCCCTTACGTTCACAATGTGTACAAGTGTACACATGAGCATACAAGGTGTGATGGGTCCGTGAGGAGCATGTGTATGCCGTGTAGGGTGTGCATGAATAGATGGAACTTATATCTTTCGAAACAAAGATTCCAAACGTGTGTGGTTCATGGCACATTGGCTCATAGTGGAGCCCAAACAATCACCTTCTTCTTAAGCATGGATATATCATTATCAATTAAAGAAGAAGTGTGGCATGCAATAGGTGAAGTGTGTGATACTACCCTAGCATGGCAAACATGGAATCAATCTTATTTTTCAAAACCTCATTTTCTTTAAATAAATTTCTAAATCTTTAGAAATAGATGCAATTTTTATTTTTAAAGAATCATTCTCTTTTAAACAAAATTAATTTTTGAAGACAAGTTTTCATTTTTCTTTAAAACTTTCTCACAATCGTTTTTTAGATTTTAAAAATTCATTTTCTTTTAGTGCAAGGTCAAGTTGAGATTTCAATGAATCCCTCTCATTAGAAATCTCCTCTTTCTCTTGCAAAACATTGTTAAGTCTAGAAATCAAATTTTTATTATCATTGTTAAGGCCTAGACATTTCTTTTTCAAACATTATATTTTTCAATCAATTTTTCACAAACTATAGATAGTTCTTCATTCAAAGCATGGGGATCAACATAATCATCACATGAAGAACTAGCATCAAAACTATCTAGTTGAGATTCCGAATGTACCTCAAGGAGTCATTCCCTTGGACCATTAGGCATTGAGAATCGATTCTCCACTAGACTCCTCCAGTTGAATTGGCATTTGAAGCTTGGAGGTGGTTGTGATTGTCAACTTGTTCAACACTGCAAAAGCGAATCAAGGTTAGAAACACTCATAAGATATTCTTTTGAAAGCGTGCTTCTAATGGCCTATAGGGCTTGTGCATTGGCCCCTATATGATTGCTATCACTAAGAAGGATTCCTTGGTGATGGCATGGTGAACCTTGTAACCTAGGGCTTGTAGGTACATGGACATCCTATACTTCCAAACAACAATGTTGGAAGGGTCAAAACTAGGTGGGGTCATGAAGTCCATGGTAAACTATATGAGTGTGCAAACAAGCAAATGCAAACAATAGATTAGCAAACAAATGGATCTCACTCCTAGGATGTTAAGCCTAAGTATCAGGAGCGTTGACTCTGATACCAATTGAAAGTGCCCTGATGCCAATTGTAAATCACCTAGAGGGGGGTGAATAGGTGATATGCTAATCTAGTGAACTAAATGTGCTAAATGCGGAAGCTAATGCAAATTTTGCAACGCACTTAATACAACACACAAGTGTAGCCGAATTCCCCGTGAAGGGCTCTGGACTAACTCCTCTTGATTCCCCTTGAATGGGTGAGGTGCTATGTGAAGCTCTTGTGGTTAAGTATAAGTGAGGCACACACAAACAAGCCAAGCATATAAGGATGATAAGCAATATGAAATAATGCAAGGCAACACAAGCAATATGAATGATATTAATGAAGAATGATGCTTTGCACAAATAAATGAGAGAGAAAGTTGAGAGACAATGGATCAAACGCAAAGGCCAAGATATGTTTCGAGGTTCGAGCCCCTAGCTCTACATCCCCGCCTTCACCGAGAAGGATTTCTAATCCACTATACTCCCACCGAGGGAACCTCTACCGAAGAGGATTTGTTACAACACTAGGAGTACCAAACCTCCTCTCTCAAACACCGCCTCACAACCGAGGGGTAGGCCCGTAGCCAATACAACAAACCAATCACCTCTACTGAAGAGGGATAAACAAACCAACTCCACCTCTCACAAGAGGGAGCAAACCACAATCTGAACCTCTACCAAAGAGGAGCAAACTCCAACCCAAATCAAACAACCTCAACCTCTACCAAAGAGGGAGCACCCAACAATGAAAAGGGTTTTTACAACAGGTGGTTCCAAAGACCACAAACTCAACCTCTCTTTCTTTCTCTTTTCCACAAAACAAGATCCTAATAGAATAGGATAGGTGATAGCTCAAGTGTGTGAAATCAAGGTGTTTTGGAAACCAGATAACAAAGAAAAATCCTTGGGAAAACACTTGCAATAGGATAGAAATGAAGATCTAAAGCAATATTGATTGGTCACTAATGTTGCATATTTAATGTCACATTTCCATACTTATTTTAGAATAAAAAGCCTGCATTGTCCTAATTATTTGTTTAATTTATTTGCAGGCCAATCCTTAAGGAGATGAAGAGAAATGAGCCAAAAGCCCACCAAAATTCTGAATTAAATCAGAGTTAATTCGTACACTTAAATCAGGGCAAAATCAAGAGGTTGAAACCGGTGAGAAGAATCCTCTCAGAATCGATCGGTAAAGACAAGAATCCAAGGCCATTTCATCAGAATCCGGAGCTCAACGACAAAACCAACAAAGGATAAAGCCAGAAGAAACCCCCGGAGAGATCCACCAACAGGGTATGGCCACCTGGCCACACCCTGGCCGCGGAAACGCGGCTTTTGCCGCGTTTCCGCGGCAATCTTGGGGAGTTAGGGGAGCGTGAACTCCCCGACCTCCCGGGATCTGGGTGGTGGGTTTTCTGCCTATAAAAGGCATATGTGCACTGAAAATGGACGTCAAGGCAGATTAGGACTTAGCCTAGTTTTTCATTTCTTAGTTTAGGTTTTGCTTTTCTTTTTCATGTAATTTAGTTTTCGTTTATGTAATTCTGAGGAGATCAACTTTCATCGAAGAACAAGACTGAAGCTTGAGCTAAAAGTGACAATTGGTGTAAGGTTTTATTTCTTTTCTTCGATTGTTATGAAATCAAATCAATGCTATTTCCTTGTATGTTCTTTTTAGTTCTCTCCTTCTTTTCTATTTTACCTTTCTTTTTGGTACAACTGTCTTCCAAGTGAGTCTAAAAAGCATCGAAAGAGCCTTGCCTTTGCGAGTGCCACCGATAGCTCATGACGATGGAATTGTGAGTCTCTCTGTATCATTTCATGCTTGCGTATCTTGATGATGTAATGTGGAAGAGACCAACACTCGACTCTTATGGGCTATGCGCTAACTGCCTTTAATTCAAGGTAACATTGAAGCTAAGAACTTAAGGTAAGCTTTTGGTGAAAAGAAGGTAAATATTTGTTTTCTTTTCTTTTTCATTTCTGTAAATTAAATCACTACATCTTCCAACTCTATCATCTCCACTTTATTATACTTAGTCGCTTTTCATCGTTTTCTGATTTTCCACCTTCTTCATCTTCCATTTTCTACTAACTTTAACTATACTTTCTTTTTCCATTTTTATAACTTTAAAACAGAGAAGAACTTTCGCTTATTTTCGTAACGATTTCAATAAAGAACTGTAAAGCTTTCATCGCAAACCCTCCTTGTGGATCACGACCCGCATAGCCACTTGCTATAGCGGAAGAATTGAGCACTTGCACATTTCTTTCTTGAGTTCTATAATCTCGTATTTTTTTGTGCAGGTTTAGCCTCAATCAAATTCTGGCGCCGTTGCCGGGGAGGGTAACATGTTTTTTATTGAAATCTGAATTTTTTTTTGAAATTTTTTTTAGAACTAAACGAATTTTCTTCTCTGTTGCAGGTTACAGGGCAATAAAAGCAGGAAATTAATATTGCAGTGACATACAAGTGGCCTTGGGCCTCTGCTCTAGAAAGCAGAGACAAAGGGCCTCTGAATTGCGCGTTTCCACGGCAAAAGCCGCGGATCCGCGGCAAGGAAGAGTTGACTACTAACAGCTTTTTGCAGGGCTGCTTAGTTTAAAAAAAATTCTAGTTTGCTGCAACTTTAATTTTTCTTATATGCCATAACATAAGCCTGCTAATAATCAACAGTAAAATATTTGTTGAAAAGATAAAAAATTGATTAGACATTTGCATTTTAGGCACGTGTCTTTTAATTCCTTATTTTTTACTGTTGAAGAGTGCTGGAGCAAGGTATGTTTGCATTGCATCTAGAATAGGACTATCTCTTGTTGATTTATATCGCTTAGAGTGCGTCTTATTTATCTTGTACACTTGCACAAAACTGATCTTAAGGCACCACCAATAATAAGATAAGGTGGGATTTAATCACTCTTCCTTAGCCCAAAAATCAGAATCCAAGCACTCACTAACCCAAGCCTAACTAAAATGAGTAGACGTTGGCCCTAGGGACATCTCAGACTCAATTAGGAGATTATCCTAAGGGGGAAAAATGTTAGAATCTGACTCCTGCAAAATCAGTCTCTAGGAAAGGTATTAAGGGCCGAAAGCCCGAAGGTTGGTGGTTATTTAATTAAGGAACGTCTTTTGACGGAAAACCTCCCACCAACCTTGCCCTGACCTGGCTGATTAGCTTGTGGTCAAGTCTACATTAAACCTCCTGTGGACAGTCTAACCAGTTAGGAGTCGTCTAGGTCAGGTCTACTTAGGTTAGAAAGTTTTCTTTCTTGTTTGTTTATTTGTTTTTTCTTTTTGTTTTGTATTCCATTGTGTGATATGACTTATAATAATAATTTTTCCAACTATAATAATAATCCATATTACACATCAAACTCTTTTCGAATATTACCAACCCGGCATATCATGACTTTAACAACCTAGTGTGCCGGATTAGTCTTATCCGAATCCATATAACCCATATCCCCCATCATATGACTATAATTTCCATAACGATTTCAACTCTTCACAGAGTCAGTGGGGATTCACCTACCCCGTCCAATTTTCAACCACAGTGTCCTCCTTCTCCACCTAGTCCACACTATTTTCAAGAGTCATACTCAGTTCCACCAGTCCAAAATAGAAAACCATCAATTTTGGAACGGAGTATGCGTGAGTCCAAACAACAATCACAAAATCTGATGGACTCACAATTTCAATACCACTTCCAAAACAACTCTTCATCTTTTCAACAAGACAATGAACCATCAACTATGAAAAGATGCTAGAAGCCATGACTCATGCTCAAAATGCTAGAAATCGTGACATAGATATGATGGTCGAATCTCTACGTTCCCACCGTCCTGATGTCACTTACCATTCTGTTAGAGCCGAAGAGTCATGTAGTTTTGGAAATCAAGATTCCATTTCTGAACACCATGTGAACTTACCAAACTCTAAGTGATATTGATAGTTTGGCTAGTTTTCCTTTTTCTGAAATAGAACTTGAATATGATTATGATCCTGAACCCCAACTTAGTGATTCAATTCTTCTTCCTGATTCAATAATGACTCCGGTATCTTTACCTGACTTCAATCTTTTCCCGGAGCCGACATTGGATCCTGTCCCAATTCATAATGAAATTGAATCACCCATCTTTGAGATCATATTGAACTTAACCAATTATACACTTTTGAAGATCCTATTGACAAATTGGCAAGTTCTCCATTTTTTGATATTGAACTCAATGAGATATGTGACCGAGATTCTCAAATCTGTGATCCAGTTCAACTTTCGGAATCAATCTTGACTCCCGTTTTGTTACCAAACTTGAGTAATATTTTAGAGTCAGTTTTGATTCCTCCACCTATCATTCCTGAACTGGAATCACCCATATTAGGTCACATTCCATTGTTGAAAAATACATGTGGACTGGAGTTTCAACTTCTTGACTTGGACCCAATTTCTGAACCTATTTCGACTCTTGAACCTTTACTTGACTTAAGTCACCTTCCTGAGTCGGTATTAGTTCCTGTCCTTCCTGAGTCCAAGTCAACTGTTCTATCATTTCATACTCCATTCTGGACGAGGTGGTTAACAAATTTGACTCCGAAATTAGTTATGGAATATGGAAATTAGATGGGGCCAAATACTAATAAAGATCCTTAATGGATACATCTTTTAATGGGTTATATTAAAGATATTTTCTGGTGGGTTCCTCCGAGACCCAAGAAAGTTGATTGTGCCATGTTTCATGGACCAATCAGACCACCACCGGAACCACCACCTTAAGGTAACCATTTTCCTTCCCTTTCTTCTTTTCATGCATCTATGCATTAATTCATACATTGAGGACAATGCATGAGATAGGTGTGGGGAGGGTCTAACATAACTTTTCTTTTTATTTAAAATAAAAAAAAATTAACATTTTTCTTTATTTTTAAAAACTTTTTGAAAAATAGAAACAATATTTTGACTTATTTTTGTAAGAAATTAAGTTAATTTTAAGGAATAGGAAAATCCAAATTAGGATTTCTTATACTTGGTCAAAATAAGATTATTTGTTTGATTTTTAGAGTTAGGAAGATAATTTGTCAAAGTAATTTGGTCTTGAACTTTACCTTGATGAAATATGCACACTTCATATACTTACACACTTAGGGTTCAGAAACAAAGATTCTTATGCCTTATAAAAAAATATATATATATATAAACAAATCTAATTATTGATTAGCTAGGTGCTTTGGCCTAAGAAAGCCTTAGTATTTATGCAAAAGATAATTAGATGAGTTTGAAAAAAAAAAAAAAAAAAAAACAAGTCTAATTATTGACTAGCTAGGTGCTTTGGCCTATGCAAGCCTTGGTATTTATGCGAAAGATGATTAGATAAGTTTGAAAAGAAAATCCTCTAATTAAGCTGGGTATTTGTGTCTAATAAAGCATAAGTATTCACGCCTAAAAGAGATTCATATAATAAAATCCTTAGTTTGTGGCCTTATTTGCTTGAGTCCTTAAGTCCTTGGGGGTGTTTTCTCACCTGGTGCCCTAAGACCATTTGGTTGGGAGTCATCGATTAAGGGCTCGTTACATGGGCAGATTAGAAAGCCTAATAAAACTAAGGAATAATACCACAAAAAAAAAGAAAAAAAATAATAACAACATATATATATATATATATATATATATAATATATATATATATATATATATATATAATAAGGTATAAGAGTTAGAGTTAATGAGCCCTTAGTCAAAATTTTCACAGTCACAAGGTGCATATGACTTAGGGTAAAGTAATAGACTAGATGAGAAGTACAATTTGACTCCTTACTTTGATTGATAACAAATTTTTGAGTAGAGACTAAGTTTAAGAATGAAAAATTCAGTTTTCCTATAACTTATAGATTGCTTAAATCTTACAATCATATTTCAAATATTTTTCTCTTTCAAAATGCTTTTCGAAAATACTAACTCTTTATTTCCCTTTCCTTATGGATTTTGTGGGTGCAATCCGCTGAAAACCCTCACGAGACAAAACTCGTCCTCTAGGGGGAACCTAGAGGTTTAACGGCTTGTTGCACATGCTCAGTGCAATCGCGCGACCTGCGAAAGTGGTCTAATAATCTCTAGTATAGTTTAGTTGTTTTGCTCGAGGACGAGCAAAAGATAGGTATGGGGTGTGATTGGTCACTAATGTTGCATATTTAATGTCACATTTCCATACTTATTTTAGAATAAAAGCCTGCATTGTCCTAATTATTTGTTTAATTTATTTGCAGGCCAATCCTTAAGGAGATGAAGAGAAATGAGCCCAAAGCCCACCAGAATTCTGAATTAAATCAGAGTTAATTCGTACACTTAAAATCAGGGCAAAATCAAGAGGTTGAAACCGGTTGAGAAGAATCCTCTCAGAATCGATCGGTTAAAGCCAAGAATCCAAGGCCATTTCGTCAGAATCAGGAGCTCAAACGACAAAACCAACAAAGGATAAAGCCAGAAGAAACCCCGGAGAGATCCACCAACAGGGTGTGGCCACCTGGCCACACCCTGGCCGCGGAAACGCGACTTTTGCCGCGTTTCCGCGGCAATCTCGGGGAGTTAGGGGAGCGTGAACTCCCCCGACCTCCCCGGGATCTTGGTTGTTGGGTTTTCTGCCTATAAAAGGCCATATGTGCACTGAAAATGGACGTCAAGGCAGATTAGGACTTAGCCTAGTTTTTCATTTCTTAGTTTAGGTTTTTGCTTTTCTTTTTCATGTAATTTAGTTTTCGTTTATGTAATTCTGAGGAGATCAACTTTCATCGAAGAACAAGACTGAAGCTTGAGCTAAAAGTGACAATTGGTGTAAGGTTTTATTTCTTTTCTTCGATTGTTATGAAATCAAATCAATGCTATTTCCTGTATGTTCTTTTTAGTTCTCTCCTTCTTTTCTATTTTACCTTTCTTTTTGGTACAACTGTCTTCCAAGTGAGTCTAAAGCATCGAAAGAGCCTTGCCTTTGCAAGTGCCACCGATAGCTCATGACGATGGAATTGTGAGTCTCTCTGTATCATTTCATGCTTGCGTATCTTGATGATGTAATGTGGAAGAGACCAACACTCGACTCTTATGGGCTATGCGCTAACTGCCTCTAATTCAAGGTAACATTGAAGCTAAGAACTCAAGGTAAGCTTTTGGTGAAAAGAAGGTAAATATTTGTTTTCTTTTCTTTTTCATTTCTGTAAATTAAATCACTACATCTTCCAACTCTATCATCTCCACTTCATTATACTTAGTCGCTTTTCATCGTTTTCTGATTTTCCACCTTCTTCATCTTCCATTTTCTACTAACTTTAACTATACTTTCTTTTTCCATTTTTATAAGTTTAAAACAGAGAAGAACTTTCGCTTATTTTCTTAACGATTTCAATAAAGAACTGTAAAGCTTCCATCGCAAACCCTCCTTGTGGATCACGACCCGCATAGCCACTTGCTATAGCGGAAGAATTGAGCACTTGCACATTTCTTTTCTTGAGTTCTATAATCTCGTATTTTTGTGCAGGTTTAGCCTCAATCAAATATCCCAAAAACCTATTTTTCTTTGAATTTTTTCAAGCCCTTGAAAACAATAAAGATGAAAACTTTTAAGCTTTAAAACTCTTTAAAAACTTCTTTTAAACTCTTGAATATCAGAGAAATTTGGCTCTTCAAATCTTAGTTAAAACCTTAAAGAAATGAGGTATTTATAGCCCCAAAACAAGACTAGCCGTTAGGCTGATCTGGCAGCCTGACAGGCTACCGGTCGGCCGGCCCGGCCAACCGCCAACAGTCAGAAATGTGACCGTTGGGGCAACCCGGTCGACCGCCGGTCGACCCAAATAAACAGAGAGCACTGCTCTCAGATCCGGTCGGCCGCCCGGCCGACCGTCCCTGTGTCTGCCAAACGCGCACAGGCTTGTGCACGTCGGTCGACCGCAAGGGTCGACCGGCCTTAGGTGCGGTCGACCCGTGCGGTCGGCCGACCTGGCCTGTCAGCCACTGTTCTAGGCAGAAAAACATAAGTTAAAATATTTCTAAAAATTCTTTTATGTCTTGTAAAAATACCCAAAAATAGTTTTATCATTTTGCATGATATATAAACATGTGATAAAAATTTTAGCTCAAATATCAAGCATATGAAACTATTTTGTGTCTTTTCATTTTTACAAAAAACAAAACATGTATTTTTATCAAACTTGGATTTTTCTATACATGAATAGGATAGTCAAAATAAGTTTGTATAAGTCATGTAAGCATGCATGTATAACTAGAATACATCTATTATACATATAAACTATTTAAACTTGTTTTGATCAATCTTTTCATGAAACAAATATCGGTTAAACTAAAAACTGAAAAACCAATATCCAAACATAAAACTTGTGTGTGTTGTGCACTTGAGCATATCAACTATTCTAAGTTTTACAAATGGATCTAAACACACTATCTAAACTAGGATACCTAAGTCTTCTTGACGATCTTCCATCTTCAAGTAGACTCGATCCCAAACCGTGATCCACCGAGTGCAAATGAGTAATCTTGAAGCTCGGGCACTAGAATCACCATGTGAAGGCTTCTAAACTCCTCTTTTTGAAGCAATCACCTACTAATATCTTGATCAATAATCTGTAACTAAAATCACAAGATAATTAGTAAACATAACTACATGAGTTAGTCATCATCAAAACTAGAGTGGAAGGCCTTTGGGCCAACAACAGGGCCTCTGGAGGTACGCGATCTTTGGAGTGAAGACGCAGCTCTACTCTGTTGACTAGACGCAGCTTTGGCCTTGCTGAAAAGACGCGACCTTTGTAGGGACATGGCTTTGTTAAACGCGAGTCCCGCGTTCTGGGCGCGTTGCCAGGTGTCTGGCAGAGTTGAGGGGACTGTTTTCCATTGATTTGCAAAGGGAAAAACTTACAAAAAGGATCGAGGAGCTAAATTACAAGTATTCTAAAAAGATTACAAGTAGATCTCCTCTGAGATTCTGGAGAAGTGTGCAGATAGGAGTCTGGTCAGCGTGCGACCACTTTGTCCCTTTGACGATACGATCGATAGGATTTCTGTCTCGCCTGGTTCGGGGAATCGGAGAACAGAAGGTTGGTAGAATCCTCTTGTTACTTCTCAAAACCGTCTTCACTTAGGAATTCCTTCTCGCCTTGTTCCGGAGATTCCTTGAGAAGAAGGTATTAGGTTATCAGCACCCAGATTAGAGAAGCAGTTCTCTAAAGTCTCTGAATTATTGGAAGCAAGAGAATAGATCTCTGTTTAGCCTCTCTCTCTGTACGCACGGTGCCTCCTGTCTCGTCTTGTCGTCTTCTCTCCTTGTGCCCCTGGTGGGCTATTTATAGGGAGAGCAAGGGATAATTGGCCCTTGAAAATATGGAAACAGATTGAATCAAATCTGTTCAAATCTGGAAAGTAGCCTTGCTGCGAGGCTAGAATCAGCTTCTGCGAAGGTAGAAGTAGCAGGTAGATCGGTCTCCTGATTTGTTTTGATCCTTTCCATATAATTGGAAGATTTTCCTTGATCCTCTTACTCGTTTTAGGAGAGTCAAGAGATTATGGCAAGCAACTGTCAAATTTGATCTCAGATTTGATCTTGATCTGAATAGATTTGATCTCATCTGGAGATTTAGTTGGTCAAAGGTTGACCATGACGGACCCGTAGCGGAGCTGGAAGAAGCATCTGGCGAAGTCAGAAGAAAGCTCTTCAGCGGAGCTAGATAACGTCTGTGGCGAAGCTACCGAACATCCTTCTGCGCGGTGCGTGTGGCTTCAAGCGAAGCTAACTCTCTGCGGAGTTAACTGAGCACTTCAGGCGAAGCTGTAAGTTAGCTTCCTGTCGGAGGTGTGAATGGCTTCAAGGCGAAGTTAGATGATCTTAGCCTCTCAGGCGAGGCTATCCTCTTGGGCTCATGTGATGCTAAGTGCTAGCATCTTAGACCTACTGAGGTCTGTTTAGAGACAATCTGGGCTCACTGTCTGCTTTACTGGATCAGTAGAGTCCAAGTTGCTTCTTTGTCCCCGGAGATGGGTGAAAACTGGTCGTCAGCTTATCTGTCACTTGTCTTTTGTAAATGTCAACAAGTACAGAACTGGTCATCAGCTTGTCTGTCACTTGTCTTTTGTAAATATCAACAAGTTTAGACATTGTTCAGGCCAGTCAGCTTGTCTGTCACTTGTCTTTTGTAAATGTCAACAAGTTTAGACATTGTTCGGGCCAGTCAGGACCTTGTCTTTTTTAAAGTGTCAACAAGACCCCCTTCAAAGTTTTCGAAAGTCTGCAATGGCTCAGACTTCGAAATACTTTGAATTGCTTTGATTGATGGTATGCGAAGTATGAACGTCGCCATGGTGGTTGAGTTCAGCTTCGTTTTCGATCCTGCTTTGGGTTAAATTCATTGAAGAATTGTGTAGATTCGCGACTCTGGGTAGCTTCGCGTCTGGGTAGCTCCGCGTCCGAGCCTCCCGGAGTAGATTCGCTTCAAATTGGTGTTGGAACGTCGTTCCTTTCCCGAGGCCAACAGCCTTTGGCTAGTTACAAGAAGGATTATTTCCTTTCCCGAAGTTGAAATAACTTCTTTTACATTAACGAGGGAGATCATTCCTCCCTTGCGCGCTTTCGAGGGAAACCGTTCCCTTTCTCAAGGCTCAATAAATTCACATTAACGAGGGAGATCATTCCTCCCTTGCGCATTTTCGAGGGAAACCGTTCCCTTTCTCAAGGCTCAATAAATGCCTTAAATCCGCTCGCGCTTCTATGCTTGAAGCCGTAACGGTGCGCTCAAGCCATGAGGCCTATAAATAGGACACCTGAGGTCCTTTGAAGAAAAGCGGTCTGCTCATATCTTCTCTTGATTATTAGAGAGGGATACTCAGATCTCTGAACTAGTGGGGATGCCCACTCTGGTCATTACCCGGCCAAGAACCGATAAGTCTCAGTCATCCAGAGACTTTACCAATGAACTGATAACTTTTAGGGAGTTTATCTCCCTTAATTTAGCTTTAACAGCTGCCTTAGGGATTGATTTCCCTTATTCTTCATTTTGCATCTGACTGATCTGCAGAGAAGGGCTTCAACCCTGTTTCCCAGCTTCCCAGCGAAGCTATCTTTTGAATCAAAGAAAGATCATTGCATGCTTGCTGAATTCGCCATTTAGGCAAAAATTGGGACTTAGTCTCTTCAAGGTCGAGCCAGTCTTGCCATATAGGTAGGGCTAAGACTGTGTCCCTCGGATCAGTCTGGCTTAGCCATATAGGCGAGGTTAGGACTTGGCTTATGCTGAACTAGCCCATCATCATTGTGCAAGCAAGGCTATCCTCTGCTTTAACTAAAACTGAAATCCATTCTGCAACTGAATCGGATATAAATTGCTTCGCCCCAAAGAATTTGACTTAGCATTGCAGCTTTTCCTTTGACTTACTGCTAACTTGTTTCCAATTTGGGTTACAGTGAACTATGTTCACCAGTCCTTTGTCTTGATGAAAGAGACCAGAAAGTTGCCTCTTACTTTTCCAATTGAAACTTTAAATCCTAAGCAGGAGGAACAAACTGGGGAGTTGATGTGTGTTCCCGGAAGAGGTTGGCAGTCGCTTATCTGAGATGATCCACTTCGAGGCGAGGCTGGTAGCCGCTTATCCGAGATGATCCACTTTGGAAAGCGGACGTCACCTATAAGGTCTCAGATCCTTCCATTGCCAATTTTCATCAAAGAAGATCAGCCTTCTGGTGGCAATCGGTCCTTTGCCAATTTTGATCAAAGAAGATCTAGCTCCTTGATGGAAAAATCTGCCATTATGCGAAGGATTACAGCCTTGTGTAGGAGGAAGGGGCAGCGACTTCATGTTCGGAGATGCAGCGCCAGACCATGATCGCCAGCTGCTAGCCGGAGAGGGGCAGTGGATTTTCAAATTAGATGGTGAGAAGTTCTATCTCCCATCTAGCAAGCGACATTTTCCCTTGTCCTTCTTTCAATGCGTGACGAGGGCTTGGAAGATGCAGTGGCAAGTGAGTCGGACTACTGAATCCGTTCACGTAGGGAAGTTGATAATTCCCTTGCCCGGTTATCAAGAGCGGGGCCTCCTCACTGCATAATGGGTCTCCACCCTGGGAATGTACTCCCAGACATCCCAGTGGGAGAAAATCCTGCGGTGGCGCAGACCTTTGGGAATTAATTCTTTAAGGTTCGTGGCAACTATCCAGCCACTGACTTTAGGACTCCAGGGTGGGTTCACCCTCCGAAGGCATGGTGGAGGGATTTGACTCTATATGTCCTTGCTCATTTCGAGGAGGATCTGGAGAGGCTGAATCTTTATGAGGCCGTCGGGTGACCTGTTATGGCATTCAGATGAGCGTAGCGAACTTTTACGCCATCTTGAGTTATGCTGCCGGCTATAGGGACCTTCTTCACTTCTATTGGCAAATTGGGTATGGCTCTACATGAGATGTGGGAAGTCTCTGCTTTGCCTTTGGGATCCCTCCCGTACGAAGAATATTTCCCGTGCGAGGCGGAATTAGCACTTCTGGAGAAGCAGGAGCCCGCCTTGTTTGAGACCTACCGGGAGTTAATGTGCCACTTGTACATTTGCTCCAGCATGCATGGGAGCCATAAGGGAGCTTCATGCAGCTTGAAAAGCTGGGGAGATTATTTGTTCCCTGACATGGAAAATACTCCTAAAGCGGCTCATTATGGAGTTGCTGATGAAGACATCTTTCGCCGGATGCAAGAGCATCTCAAGGGGATCTAATTCTGGAAGAAGATGACGGCCCCTATGAAAAAGGTGATATTCTTCGGAGTTTCCACCACCAGGCTCGTCGGCCGACGTCCCGGAAGGCACTTCTGGCTGGTTTCTTGACGGTCTAGTTGAAGAGATGTGTGGTGCCATCTTCATCGGGCGACGTCATTCATCCGACCGTCTTGTTGCCTGCCGTTCGTCTAGTCCATGGTCGTTCTCTTGGACTTCTTCCAGCCATGGTGTGCTGTATTAAGAGAGGCTTTCACGTATTGACGGAGGCTTTCTGTAGGCCACCAACGACGAAGCGGGGAAAGGGGACTATTTTGCCCTGCGACGGACCAAACCCCAGAATAGGTCTGCCGTACACTTATTTGATGGCGTGGTTCGCCCTTCACTGTCCTTCCATGATCGAAGCCGGATAGGACCCCCCAGAAGGTGTTCGAACGGCACTTCTCTGTTGATTCGAGGGATGTTCATGGTTGAAGACTTACGTGGCTGCAGTCCGTAAGCTACTTTGCCGCCATGACGTCTATAGCCTTTTTCGCTGCTTTCCCTATATTCGGGATGCGGGCTATGGTGAAGAATTCAAGGACGTGGGAGAAGGGCAGACGTCATTGAGCCGGAAAATTTTTGAGTGGCTGGTCAGCATTCGGCCCTCACATTTGTTGTATAGAAGCGGGGACACCTGCTACCTGGAGCCCTATGTTCCAAGTCGGTTTGCCCGTCAGTTTGGGTATGACCAACTGTACGTAGGCAATCCAAACAGCAATCTGGCTTTCATGGGGAGCCTCATCGATGGAGCCTGTGCCTGGCGGTTCTTCATTGCTGGCTGTACCGAGGCGCGGCTGTTCATGCCGCTAAGGACTCTGAACCTTTTGATGACCCTGGGATTCTGCCAGTGGTATACAACCTCAAACTCCACACCTACTGGATTCTCTGTTAATTCTTCTGGTGTGAAGTTAATTTCTCAGCGGCTGAAGCGGAAGGTTTCTGAGAAAAATGAGGGTAAAAGGGTTCGCGTCCCAGGCATCGGGGAATTCATTGCCGTTGATGACAGTGAAGCCTCGGATGTAGGAAATCCTCGCTTCAAAGCAGAGATAGGTGCTGAGGCTCCAGCAGCTGCTTCTGGCGTGGTGGGGACAGCCCCCGTAGAACATGCCGATGTTGAAGAAGTGGAGGAAGAAGATCCCGACATCCACTTCAAATGAAAACGGGAGGGTGAATCTCGTAGGAAGAGGGTAGTGAAGAAGCCTCGTCGCTACGCTCCTACGGTTGTTGCAGAGGGCGAATTACCAACAGTGGCTCCTCCTCCTGCCCCATTAGCAACTAAATCGTTGGTTCCTGAACCGACTACTGGTAAAGCCGCTCCGGACCCGGGTAAAATCAGCTTCGTTCTTGTAATGTACTTCTTATGTGTTCCAGACAGCTCATGGTTTGTTTTATGATTCAGGAACTGAGGCGGTGAGAAGCCCGAGAGTTGAAGTTATCGGAGAACAAGGGGAGCATTATGATCCCTTGTTTACTTATAAAGAGGGCGATGAGGCTGGCTATTTCGCCGTCTCAGAAGAATCCAGAGATGATGCAGCTGATGTCGGTCCTTCGGGCGTTGGGACTTCGAAAGGAAGTCCCGAAGCTTCTAGCTCCTTTGGGTGGACCACGGAGGGTTCGGCAAGTGAAGGCAGGCCGGCCATTCGTGTTGACTCCGCCAAAGATTTCCCAATGGAGCATGTAGGGACTGATGCAGCCGTCAAGACGATTGAGGCGACACCGTCTTTGGTAATGTTTTGACCTTTTAACACTTGCTATTGTTGTTCCTTGCCTAAACAAAGTCTTGTTGCAGGTGTTCTGCCTTTGGGTGCATCGACTTCAAGAGAGCCAACTAATCTTGCTGAGGGAACCAGGGGTGAAGCAAGTGCTTCGACCGTGGCAGATGTTGCTGAGTTGATGCTTTGTATGGCGACCTGCCCTCTTATCAGCCTGAACCAGCCAGACGAACTGAAACTGAGGGGACGATAGTCATGGAACCAATCCCACTTCCAACTATATCGGTGAGTGAGATGCCATCGGTTTCGCCAGCACCGCCTATCTTGCCAGGTGCGGAGCTGAGGGTGATTACCAGTCCTACTTCCAACACTGGTGGTTGAGCCCGCTCTCCCGGAAATAGTTACTAGTCCGACCTCGGTTGTGGCTAGTGTACTGGTTTCAATGAGGACTCCCCCGAGATCACCGACGACCTCTCATGTTGCTGCAACCAGTGCTTCTGTTATTCCTTCCACGATAGTATCAATAAAGCCAGTGAAAACTATTTCTTTAGGGACTGCTCGTCTGCCAGGAGTGATTGAGGCCGAGAATGAATTTGTGACTGAGTTAGTCGATAGCTTTTATAAGAGTTTGAAGCGATTCATCGCTTTGATTTTGAAAGGCTTGACTACCTCATTCTCTACTTTAATGGTGGCCCTCTCCCGAAGCATTGAGAGTATCCGAGACTTTGGAAAGGATGACCAGGCCGCTGCATTAGAACTTCTGGTGGACCAACTTGAGAGGGATGTAGACGAATGGCGCCGTTTTAGCCATTCGGACCTGGAGTCTTTGGTTAACGAGCAGCTTGCGCACCTTGTTGCTCAAATGCATGAAGCTCATCTTGCCGCTCAGGAAGCTACTAAGGCTATTTCTTCTGACTTGAAATCCTTGGAGACAAGGAAGGTAGAGCTCGGGACGCAATAGACGCTTCTAGCAGTGCTCTTCTTGACGCTGAAGATAAAATTGAAAAGGCCAAGGAGATGATCAGGAAGGCTAATCTTCTTTTATCCAAGGCTGAACCAGTGTGTCTTGAAGAGACTGCGCGGCTTGAGCAGCTTAAGGCTCAGAGTGACGAACTCTCGAGGCAAGAGTTAGCTCAGAGGGCAACCTTGGTTGAAGTTGAAGCTCACTTGGCTCAGACGGCGAGCTTTAATGAGGCTGAGCTAAGGTCGCAGGCGCTTGTCAGGGCTGCTGATGATAGGAAGATAAGGCTGGCCATTCTTGAAGGACGGATTAAATTTTATGAAGCACCATCATAGCTTGTAATAAGTGCCTTCATGTATCCTTCTTTTTAGAATCAATGAAAAGTGATTTTATTTGACTCCCCTGTTGTATTTTCGACTTGCTTTTTTTTTCTTCTGAATTGTCGCTTCCAAGTTGTGTTGCAGCCATTTGAGAAAATAGTCCTTACTGGACTGAATAATAAGAGTTGGCTATCTGCCGGTTCAGAGGTCGCGATGGCGTAACCGATTGAGAAGCCACCAAGCTTGAAATTTATCGTATAATGACAAAGAAATAGTCCTTGCCGGACTAAAAGATGAGACTTGGCTATCTGCCGGTTCAGAGGTCGCAATGACGAAACCGATTGAGAAGCCACTAAGCTCGAAGTAGTCCTTGTCAGACTGAAAGGTGAGACTTGGCTATCTGCCGGTTCAGAGGTCGCAATGACATAATCGATTGAGAAGCCACCAAGCTCGAAAGTAGTCCTTGCCGGACTGAAAGGTGAGACTTGGCTATCTGCCGGTTCAGAGGTCGCAATGACAAAACCGATTGAGAAGCCACCATGCTAAAAATAGTCCTTGTCAGACTGAAAGGTGAGACTTGGCTATCTGCCGGTTCAGAGGTCGCAATGACATAACCGATTGAGAAGCCACCAAGCTCGAAAGTAGTCCTTGCCGGACTGAAAGGTGAGACTTGGCTATCTGCCAGTTCAGAGGTCGCAATGATGTAACCGATTGAGAAGCCACCAAGCTTGAAAGTAGTCCTTGCCAGACTAAAAGGTGAGACTTGGCTATCTGCCGGTTCAGAGGTTGCAATGACGTAACTGATTGAGAAGCCACCAAGCTCAAAAATAGTCCTTGTCGGACTGAAAGGTGAGACTTGGCTATCTGCCGGTTCAGAGGTCGCAATAGCATAACTGATTGAGAAGCCACCAAGCTCGAAAGTTTTGATGGGATTTGGAAAAATGTCTCGTTTTCATTGCAAAAAATGAGGAGATCACTGTCATAGGTTTAATGTTAACGTAATAGCAAAATGGATGCCAGAGGTTATACTGTTAAACATAGCATGAAAGGGTCTCGTTCTCACGGGGAGAAACGAGGAATCACTGTCATAGGTTTAGCGTTAACGTAACAGCAAAATGGATGCCAGAGGTTATACTATTAAACATAGCATGAAAGGGGTCTCGTTCTCACGGAAAAAAATAGGAAATCACTGTCATAGGTTTAGTGTTAACGTAACAGAGAAATGGATGCCAGAGGTTATACTGTTAAACATAGCATGAAAGGGTCTCGTTCTCACAGGGAGAAACGAGGAAATCACTATCATAGGTTTAGTGTTAACGTAACAGCGAAATGGATGCCAGAGGTTATACTGTTAAACATAGCATGAAAGGGTTTCGTTCTCACGGGGAGAAAGAGGAAATCACTGTCATAGGTATAGTGTTAACGTAACAGCGAAATGGATGCCAGAGGTTATACTGTTAAACATAGCTTGAAAGGGTTCTCGTTCTCACGGGGAGAAACGAGGAAATTACTGTCATAGGTTTAGTGTTAACGTAACAGCGAAATGGATACCAGAGGTTATACTGTTAAACATAGCATGAAAGGGTCTCGTTCTCACGGGGAGAAACGAGAAAATCACTGTCATAGGTTTAGTGTTAACGTAACAGCGAAATGGATGCCAGAGGTTATACTGTTAAACATAGCATGAAAGGGTTCTCGTTCTCGCAGGGAGAAACGAGGAAATCACTGTCATAGGTTTAGTGTTAACGTAACAGCGAAATGGATGCCAGAGGTTATACTGTTAAACATAGCATGAAAGGGTCTCGTTCTCACGGGGAGAAATGAGGAAATTACTATCATAGGTTTAGTGTTAACGTAACAGCGAAAATGATGCCAGAGTTTATACTGTTAAACATAGCATGAAAGGGTCTCGTTTTCACGGGGAGAAACGAGGAAATCACTGTCATAGGTTTAGTGTTAACGTAACAGCAAAATGGATGGAAAGATCTTTATATGTGGTCTTACTATTCTATGGATGAGAATTGGTAAGCGATTTTGGAGAGGGAGTCAAATGGGAACAGGTCCCTTAGGATTTTTAGCAAATTCTCAGCTGTCAACGGTTTGATATGCCTTTACCAACTACTGTTTGAGTCGGGCTAGCCATGCTATTTCCTCATCATGATGAGTTGTCGAGGACTTATGTTGGGCTTAAAGGCCAACATTTTCCTCTGTCCTTAACCGTTAAAGGTGTTGGATCATGCGGTTAGTGCGTGTGTAACCTTGATTCTCCTTTGAGACAACCAGTGTATGACCAGGTTCCCACTGGTTTATGGCTGCATGATCCCATTTGGAGGAAGAGAGAGCTCTTTCTGTGTACCTTGGATATGAAGGTCTTGATCAAAGGTGTAGTGTTAATTTGATCATGAGAAGGATCCTTAATCAAGGATAATACTTCTTTAAGAACTTGCCATTGATCGGCATCATGAGTAAATCGCCATCTGAAGTCATAAGGCGATATGCTCCGTTTGAATAGACTGTTTCTATTACAAATGGTCCTTCCCATTTAGGCTGAAATTTGCCTTTGGTTTTGTGCTTCATGATCATCGGTCGTCCGACAGCTAAAATCAAATCTCCTTTCTGGAAGACTCTTTATTTGACCTTCTTATTGAAGGCTTTTGAGATTCGAGCTTGATACAACTCGATGTGTTGCTTAGCTTGTAGTCGTTTCTCATCTAGGGCTTCGAGCTCTTGAAGACGCAGCCGATCATTATCCTCTGATGTGATCTTAGTGGTCAGAGCAACTCGTAATGACAGCATCTGGATTTCCAACGGTATGACTGCTTCACACCCGTACACCAGGGAAAAAGGCGTATTGCCTGTCGGTGTCCGCACCGTGGTTCGGTAGGCCCAAAGACATTCACCAAGCTTTTCGTCCCATTCTCGCTTATTCGAGGAGACGAACTTTTTGAGTAACTTGATGATTGTTTTGTTGAATGCTTCCGCCAAGCCATTAGCGACGGGATTATAGGCAGTTGAAGCCACATTCTGAATTCTGTATTTATCACAGAATCGATAGAATACCTGGCTTATGAATTGGGGACCATTATCATGGATGATCCGCCTAGGGACATCAAATCGATGAATGACATGGTGTTTGATGAAATTAACCACGTTAGAAGTTCTGACTTCAACCAGTGGTATGGCTTCTGCCCACTTTGAAAAGTAATCGGTTATTGCCAGGATAAATCGGTGACCTCTTGTTGAAGAGGGGCTAATTGGCCCTACGACATCGATTCCCATGCTTCAAATGGCCATGAAGCAACAGTTGGATGGAGCAACTCTGAGGGCTGATGTATGAAGTCTGCGTGGATTTGGCATGCTTTACATCTTCGTGCATATTGGATGGCGTCGGCTATCATGGTTGGCCAATAATATCCAAGCCTATGCATCTGCCTTTAAGTTTTGGACCTGGTTGATGAGCTCCGCATATGCCATCGTGTGCTTCTTTAAGCACTTCCTGCACCTCTGAATTAGAAAGGCAACGGAGGAGGACACCGTCATAGGAACGACGGTAAAGTGTCTTCAGAGTTGGGTCATAGTAAAAACGGAGAGACCTTCGTCTGATAGATGCTGCTTCTTTAGGATTGTCTGACAACAGACCATGTAAAACATAGTCGATGAAAGGAAATTGCCAATCTCTTGGCTCAAGATCCGTTGAGACATTATAGACTTCTCGGGTTCTTAACATATGCTTAGAGCATACAAGGTGTCGAGTTGCCACTGTGAGGTGATACTCGGTGTCGACTGGCAAGGCTAGTGTTGTTGCTAATGCAGCAAGAGCATCCGCCTTAGTATTCTGAGATCGAGCTCATGCCCGATGTAGAAACCATCAAACAGATTAGCCAATTCGATGACTGTGTGATAATAAGGCACCAAATTCTCGTGGCGAACCTCATATTCGCCTTTAACCTGATTGATAATCAGTTTTTAATTGCCGTAAGCTTCAAGGTAGCGTACCCCCATTCCGTGGGCGAGCTGAAGACCGATGATCAGAGCATTATTTTCCGCTACATTGTTGGAGCATGATTCTGTCAGAGAAAATGCTCTAGGAAGGACATGATTCTGTGGAGAGATAAACACAACCCCCACGCCGGCAATGATCTTGCCCTTAGGGCCTATTGTGATGCTCCATCGAAGAACATCTGCCAACATATCCTCTGCTATGAAGGTAATAGCAGGTACCTATGATTGTACATGATGGCATTCAGGGCATGGAGACTGAGCGTCATCTTTAGAGATCTCTGGCATATATGTCAGGAATGATTCTGAATCAGCCAGCGCATCTCTGAGCGCTTCTCTTGTCTCTTTTGAGAGACGAAGGAGCTCATGTATGTAATACGAGCCGGGATATTGGCCAGCTGGGCCAATATGTCAAAACGAAAGGGCGTACCAAGCCCTTGGCCTGAAGGCATCTTCAGGACATGGTCGAACCGGACTTCCTTAGGCTTCTCCTTTCCCTTGGTTGGAACTGAAGCAGGTGTTGGTACTTGTACTGACGTCGTTTGCTATTGTGTCTCGTCAGTAGCTTTCTCATACTGTTTTAAGTATGATTTTTTGGATCGAGTACCCGTCGGCTGAGGTACGTCAGCTTGCGTCGCGCAAGCGTGCTTTTCTCCTTTAGAATCACTGAGAGAAGCTGATGTGAAATTGTCATCGTCTGGCAGGATGGAGATGACATTGCAAGATTTGCCCTTCGACTTGGACTTCTTTGAATCCCATTGTTCGTCTTGGACAAGGTCTGGGTGTATCCACATAATTCCCCTATCTCTAGTGTCAAGGGAACAAGACCCCTATTATCTTGAGTTTTAGCCGCAAGATGCTTGACTTCCATCCGCGGTTCAGGGACTGGATAAGTCCCGTCAGGAACTGTGACCTTTGGGGTTTTGCCGAACTCAAGGGTCACCATATTGGCAGTGACTTTCTTCTGCTCTGACTTTAGTGTCAGGACCCCGGCGTCGATCAAGGCTTGAATTCTGTCCTTGAGGACAAAGCACTTGTCGGTAGGATGGTGAATCATCCTGTGGAAGAGACAGTATTTGGGATCATTCGTGCGTCCTATTTCATTAGGACGTCGAGCCTCCAGTAGCTTCATTTATTCCCTTTGTGGAGTAAATGGAATATTGTGACCACCTGATCGTCCTTGAAGGAGTACTATTTTGGAGGGAACTTAGACTCCTGATTATTGAAGCCACTCTTCTTGGCCTTCGACTGCACGTCCCCTGACAATTCTACGGACATAGTCTCCTTCCCTTTGGCTTGAGAAGACTGCGCCATGTCGCTACGTCCTTTATTGTTCACACCCCATTTGCCTTTAGGGGTGGATGGTTCGAACTTTTTTGCCAACTTTTCGGCTATCTCAGCTTGTTCGACCAGTTCTTTCCAGGTATGGGCTTTGACGGCCCCCATGCGAACCTCTACTTGGTCCAAGAAGTTGTGCCTGCATGTCTGTAAGAGCATAGGTAATGGCATCCCTGCTGGCACATCAAAGATAAGTTTCTGAACCGTTCAATGTAGTCACGGATAGATTCACCCTTCTTCTGCACGGTGGAGAGGAGCTTGTCCATGGTTACCTCGGTATCGTCCTCATAGAAATGAGAGAGGAATCGGGTTTCCAGGACGATCCAAGAATTGATAGAGCCCGGAGGGAGACTTCGGAACCAATCAAATGCTACCCCCTTTAAGGTGCCAATGAACAACCTAGCCATGATAGCATCATTGTCTATAACATTACCGGTCTTAGACCGGAAATAGTAGATGTGCTGGTTTGGCGAGCTCTTACCATCGTACGTATGTAACATTGGTGGTTTGAACTTTGGTGGGTATGGTACTGAATCGCACACCAACAGGTAAGGACGGACTGCCCCTACTTTCTTTAATTCATCTCTTTGAGCCAGGGATGAAATTTGAGCTTAGATGCCTTTGAGGACTTCAGCGTCCAAAGAAGAACCTTCCTTTGACTTCTCCGTCCTTGGCTGTTCATTGCTAAGATGTTCTTCCTCATCATGGTTACTCCGGTATCATTGTTATTCTGGTTATTGAGGAGTTGAGCGAGCATCTGTTGAATGTTATCCAGAGCTTCTTGCTGGGCTTTGAAAGTTTGCTCCTGAGCTTCCAAACATCGACGAAGGTCTTCGTTACCATTGTCAGCCATATTTACTGATGCTCTGTCTGTTCGCACTGAGTTGACGGTCGCTGAAGAGGCATACCCACTATCTTCATCCTCTTCATCAGACCACTGGACTGATCCTCTCTTTGGTTCTGGTAAGGCTACTGCAGTTGAAGAAGAAGGTGTTCATAACTGTAGGGTCTGGTGTTTCGGAAGACACCCTCTCATGTACCAAGACTTCGCCCAAGCCTGGGCTGTAATTTGGATCTGGGGATCTGTAGGGAGTGTCGTAGGATGCTTGTCTGACCCTGCATAGCTCTCGTCCTCTTCCGGTCATGTTAACGGATGCAGAGGGTAAATCTCGCGATATGCTCCTTTTCACCGGGGCCTGCACCGACAATCGATCAAAAACTGATCGTCGGCCTGGAGGAGTGGCGGGGATGGGTCCCAGCCGACAATGGACTGAGTGGAGTGTCACCAACTGACATCCCACTTGTTGACAGCAGGAGGAGGAAGATTGGAAAGATTCTGATTTCCATTTACTTGTCAAGAATTCCCGCAAGTTAGACCCAGTTGGGCCTAAACGATCCAGCGCAGAGGCTCTGTTGGATCGCGCATAGGACGATGTCCTGCTCCTTTTATTACCGCAGAGGGAATTAGCACAGAATAGTGCTTCAGCTCTAGCTTCGCGTCTAAGAACCTTGGGAGTGCCCTTAGATGTTGAAGCTGCATAAGCAACGCTATCAACGTATAGGGACGATCCCTTAGCTCCGCTATAAAGCGCGAGCTTAGCGCTTGATGAACTAGGAAGCGAAGCACACTGTGGTGCTTTATCCGCTATGCTGCTGCGAAGACGATTAGCCTTAGATAGTGCTTTTTGGCTTTAAGTTCACAGCTGGAAGCTTTGGAAACGCCCTTGGGCGCTGAAGCTGCATAAGCAACGCTATCAGCACTTAGGGACAATCCCTTAGCTCCGCTGCGAAGAGCGAGCTTAGTACTTGAAGAACTAGGGAACGAAGCACGCTATGGTGCTTTGGTCTCAGCTTCGTGGCTATGAACATCATGCGTACCTTGAGGTACAGTAGCTCCGCTCATGAGGACGAGACTGGCGCGAGGCATTCCCGCTCTAGAATTGGGCGAAGGTATGGTCGCCGTTGTGACTTCGCGGCTAACAGCCTTGTTAGAGCAGGCAGTCATCTTGCCATTTTCTTCGCAAGAGAGACGCACTTGTAGCGCAGCTACGCCTGAGGCTTTATACAGAGCCTTCTGCTTTGGTCTCCACATCTGCTTTGACAAGGGAGGCATAGGTTCGCAGGGAACCTGACTAGCCACACGCGAGGCTGAGGGGTGTTGGCAGAATTCTGATTCTGGTTTCTGTTCTGCAGCCTTGGCCATGGAGACCTTTCTATGCTTCCGTGCATGAAGCATTAGACCACCCCCAGAGAGGACTTCTTCAAAATTTTCTTGGTCGAAGTGAACGACCAGGTTCTCGAAAGTGATTGGATTGAACTGCGGGCCTGCTTTCTTGTTGCGCCAGAGGACCGCAGTAGGCTTACAGAGAGCCTTATTTGTCTCCGCAGAGACTTACTTTGAAGATTTAGCCAGAGGGGCTCTGGCCACATTGGTTTCCTTGAATTCAGAGATAGACCCAAAGGTCTGTTCGTCGCATTGCGACACTTGATTCTCAACAGTGGAGAAATCAATCTCCAGCGGAGTCGCCATCTTGTTTTCCATTGATTTGCAAAGGGGAAAACTTACAAAAAGGATCGAGGAGCTAAATTACAAGTATTCTAAAAAGATTACAAGTAGATCTCCTCTGAGATTCTGGAGAAGTGTGTCGATAGGAGTCTGGTCAGCACGCGACCACTTTGTCCCTTTGACGATGCGATCGATAGGATTCCCGTCTCGCCTGGTTCGAGAAATCAGAGAACAGAAGGTTGGTAGAACCCTCTTGTTACTTCTCAAAACTGCCTTCACCTAGGAATTCCTTCTCGCCTGGTTCCGGAGATTCCTTGAGAAGAAGGTATTAGGGTGTCAGCACCCTGATTAGAGAAGCAGTTCTCTAAAGTCTCCAAATTATTGGAAGCAAGAGAATAGATCTCTGTTTAGCCTCTCTCTCTCTCTCTGTACGCACGGTGCTTCCTGTCTCGTCTCGTCATCTTCTCTCCTTGTGCCCTGGTGGGCTATTTATAGGGAGAACAAGGGTATAATATCCCTTGAAAATATGGAAACAGATTGAATCAAATCTGTTCAAATCTGAAAAGTAGCCTTGCTGCGAGGCTAAAATCAGCTTCTGTGAAGCTAGAAATAGCAGGTAGATTGGTCTCCTTATTTGTTTTGATCCTTTCCATATAATTGGAAGATTTCTTTTGATCCTCTTACTCGTTTTAGGAGAGTCAAGAGATTATGGCAAGCAACTGCCAAATTTGATCTCAGATTTGATCTTGATTAGATTTGATCTTGATCTGAATAGATTTGATCTCATCTGGAGATTTAGTTGGTCAAAGGTTGATCATGACGGACCCGTAGCGGAGCTGCCCGCGTCGAGCTCGCAGCGGAGCTGGAAGAAGTATCTGGCGAAGTCAGAAGAAAGCTCTTCAGTGGAGCTAGATAACGTCTGTGGCGAAGCTACCGAACATCCTTCTGCACGGTTGCGTGTGGCTTCAAGCGAAGCTAACTCTCTGCAGAGTTAACTAAGCACTTCAGATGAAGCTATAAGTTAGCTTACTGTCGGAGCTGTGAATGGCTTCAAGGCGAAGTTAGATGATCGTAGCCTCTCAGGCGAGGCTATCCCCTTGGGCTCATGTGATGCTAAGTGCTAGCATCTTAGACCTACTGAGGTCTGTTTAGAGACAATCCAGGCTCACTGTCTGCTTTACTGGATCAGTAGAGTCCAAGTTGCTTTTTTGTCCCTCGGAGATAGGTGAAAATTGGTCGTCAGCTTATCTGTCACTTGTCTTTTATAAATGTCAACAAGTACAGAACTGGTCGTCAGCTTGTCTGTCACTTGTCTTTGTAAATGTTAACAAGTTTAGACATTATTCAGGCCAGTCAGCTTTTCTGTCACTTGTCTTTTGTAAATGTCAACAAGTTTAGATATTGTTCGGGTCAGTCCAGGACCTTGTCTTTTTTAAAGTGTCAACAGGGACATCTTTCCTTTGACACGCGAAATTCGCGTCCATTTAAGACGTATGCCATGCGTCAGGTGAGGATTAGGCCTCGTGACATGCGTCGCGTATCTCCGCGGATCACTGTGCCTATAAAAAACAATAGTCTTTCAAGAGTCATCATTAGACTCTTTTTCTTCTTCGCTGAGCTTTGTATTGAGGGTTAAGAAAAGCTTAAAGCTTTTTTTCATTTCATCATCTTCAACACCGATTTCACAGTCAAAATGGCACTGAAGACCAAACCTGCTTCCTCGTCCTTGAGCGCTATCGCTCCAGTGATTTAAATAGGCGGTTCTTTCATGCAGGAGGCCTCCATTTCATGTAATAAAATGACATCTGAACTAGTTTCCGCCATTAAAGAGGCTTAAAGAGTTTTCTTAACTCTTAAGTCTCTTTTGAATGTGAACTGCCAACACGAGACTCATGTCCGTGTTTGATTTTCAGATGCGGCCCTTGAATTGGTAGGCAAGACGCGGTTTGATGACCTCCGCACCTTCACTTCATCAACTTGAGTCCGTATCTGTTTGTTGAACGCGGGCCTCATTGAGCCCTGCGTTTTAAGCTTAATACTCAGATTTTTCTAAGTGTGGGGAGACTCAGACGCAGACTTCCTATGATCCTCGCGTCTTTAAAATCATGCGCAAGTTTCACTGATCCTCGTGTCTTTAAAATCAAGCGCAAGTTTCTAAGTTATGGAAATTTCTAAGTTATGAATTTTGAAATGTAGGCCTCGTATTTTTTAGTCTAGACGTGAATTTTGCTTATTTTCGCATCTGGATTCATTCCTATATTTGAATTTAAAACATCTAGCCATTTTTTTCAGATTCTGACTAAATGTTGTCTTCTTTATAGTGCGATACTCTTCTAGCCCCCTATCCAATAAGTGCCACTTTGGGCACGTAGGTGGCGCTGATCGTAATCTGACCTTCGCACGTCAGAAGACTGCTCCTGTGACTACTGGTAAGTTAAAGGAGCGAAAGGAGAGGATTCCAAGGCCAGTATGTTGACCCTTCGGGAGATTATTTTTGATAGGCTGTTTGAGTCGGATTCCCACACTCTGCTAAGGAAGCCTCTTTCTTCCTTGGGACTCAATCGAAGAGGATGACACTGCCCTTTATGACGGGAACTACAAATGGCTCCGCCAAATTGGCGATAGATAGTTCTTCCTTCCGAACATGGAGAGAACATATCCCTGGCCTATCTGCAGCACATGTCGGTGCATCGGATAATGGGTTGGGACTTGGTCAAGCCCTACTTTGGAGTATCTTTGGCAAAATAGGTGCCCATGAAGCCTACACCGTCAGACATTGGAGGTGCGTGCTGGGGTCACATCCTGGCTTAGTCAGGAGTGAGTACCCGAAGGGAGAGAAGCCCCGGCTTGGAGCTACCTTCCTTCAAACAATTCCTGGAGGTGGGGGGAGACTCCCCCCTTGAATTCCGTGCGACCAGCTGGATTCATTCTACTGGCAAGCATTGGAGGTGTAAAATGGTAAGGTTTGTTTTAGCAAATCTTGGTGACCTTCTGCTACAGGCTGGGCTATACGAGGCCATTAGGGTTGTTCAATACGGCCTTCCGCAGAGTACGCAACATTTTTACGCTATCCTGAATCGTTACAATCCAGAAACTTGCACCTTCTTCACTCCCGCGGGAGAAATGGGGCTTGTCCTTCACGATATGTATGAAGTCTTGGCACTAGTGATGGGAGATGCCTCCTATGAAGAATACATCCTAACTTCTGAGGAGTTTCACCTCTTGAAGAAAGAGGACCCTTAGGTGTATGAAACATATTAGGAAGTGTTGTGCCACCTCCACATCTGCGGGTAGATATCCTCTTGGAGGAACCAGGGCGTTAAGCAAATGTCCTGGGCGAGCTACTTGTTCAATGGTATAAATGAAAAAGATAGCCTAGTGACTAGTCTGGTCCCTTGCATTGATAAGGAAATCGCTGAGAGGATCAGCGCCTCCACCAGCTCGTACACCACTGAGTCAAATGAGGATACTTTCAAACCTGATATGGTTTTTGAAAGTTTTCCTCACCAAGCCTGAGTTCCCATCTCTGGCCGGGCTCTATTGGCGGGCTTCCTCATGTTATGGCTGAAGCGTTGTGTGATGCCAACGCAACCGCATGAAGTAATTGTTGTCGACGTGGTGTACCCAGCGGTCTTGCTAGCCCACAGAAAGTCTATTAATCTTCTTTCAGCTATGGTAGCTAGGATGCAGAGCAGGCTGCGCGCATTAGCAAAGAGCTTATGCCGAGAGGAAGCCGTTGTGGATGCAGAGGGGAAACCCGTTACAGATTCTAACAGTCATCCCTTAATCAAGGCTCCCAATCCAGGGTCGAGCTCCTATATAAGTACTTGATGGCCTGGTACGTCCTGCACTGCCCTTCATTGATGACAGCGGTATATTCCTCTGAGGGTTTCATCACATTTGTGTAGAGGCTGGAGAGGTCGAGCTGGCTGCAATATTATATGTTCTTTATTCGGAAGACAATTCTGAATGGGAACAACTATCAGCTGGACAGGTGCTTCCCCGAGATTCATGATATGTCTTACGGGGACAAATTTGTAGATTCTGAAACCCTGGATGGCTTCACTCGGCTACCCTCTGGTGTCTTTTGGTGGCTGATCAACATCCGTCCCGGGTATTTGGTATTTCGGCAAGGGAATTCCTACATGTTGAATCCTTACATGCCTTATACGTTTGCCCGACAATTTGGGTATGATCAGCTGTACATTGGCAACCCAAATCTACGCCTTCGCTTCAGTGGGAACCTATTTGAAGGAGCCCGGGCTTGGTATTACAGTGTAGCGGGGGGGGGCCGGAGCTATCTTTACCCTTCCTCACAACACTCTGAACTTTTATGCTAGTTTTGATTTTTGTTCGTGGTGCTTCATGGCGAATCAGGTGCCCGGGTTTGGAATAAATCTTCATGTATTAGGGGCATTAAGTCCGCGTACAAAACCAAGCTGGGGTCAAAGGTTGCCGGATGCGAGGTGATTGGTCGCTAATGTTGCACATTTAGTATCATATTTCCATACTTATTATAGAATAAAATCTGCATTGTCCTAAGTAAATGTTTAATTTATTTGCAGGCTCATTCCTTAAGGAGAGTGAAGAGAAATGAGCCAAAAGCCCACAAAATTCTGAATTAAATCAGAATTAATTTGAACTTAATGAATCAGGGCAAAATCAAGAGTTGAAAACCGGTTGAGAAGAATCCTCTCAGAATCGATCGGTTGAAGTAAAGATCAACGGCCATTTCTTCAAAATCTCGGAGCTAAACTGTAAATCCAACCCAAGATAAAGACAGAACGAGATGCCGGGGAGACCCACCAACAGCGTGTGGCTACCTGGCCACACCCTGGCCGCGGAAACGCGGCCAAAGCCGCATTTTCACGGCTTGGTTAGCAAGTTAGGGGGAGCGTTTGCTCCCCTATTCTTCCCGGGATCCTGTAGGTTGGGTTTTTGCCTATAAAAAGGCAGTATTTGCACTGAAAAGGACGACCATGCAGAGATAGGATTAGTCCAGTTTTCATTCTTTGTAGTTTAGATTTTTTCTTCTTTTTATGTAATTGTAATGTGTATGTAAGCTTAGGTTAGATGAAGATTCATGTAAGTAAGAGAGAGAGGCTTGTTGAGAGTGACACCGATGTACCCTCCTCCTTTCTTCCATTGTTTCTGCAAGCAATAAAGGTAAATACTTTTTTATGTTCGTCTCTTTACTCTTGTTTTCTTTTGTTTTCTTCTTCCTCTTTCTACTTTACCTCTTTTGATTTTGTTGAGCTTGCAAGTGAATCCAGAAGCATAAGTATAACGATATTGTCTGAGTGCCAACGATACTTCATGAAGATGTTCTCCTCCTCAAGATCCGTAACACTTCATTCTTGCGCGGCTTGATGATATAATGCGAACGGGGACTGAGCTCGATCCTATGACTTATGCGTTGAACGCCTCCGAAGCAAGGTAGAACATGCAAGGATTCCAGATAAGTCGTCAACCAAACTAGGTGAGTACTTCTTTAATCTTCTTTCCTTTCTTTTATTTCTTAGTTTAGATCGCCAACACGATTTCTTTCACCACATCTTCCAAATCGTTTTCACTTTTTTCCAATTCATTTGTACATAGTCATTTTCTGGTTTTCTCCACCTTCTTTATCTATCACTTTCTTTCTAACTTTAACATAACTCTTTTCATTTCTTTAAACAAAGAAGAACTTTCGTCTTTCTCATAAAGATTTCAATAAAAAACCTTGAACGCTTCTATCGCTAACCCTCCTTGTGGATCACGACCCGCATAGCCACTTGCTATAGCGGTAAGAATTGAGCACTTGCACATGTTTATTTTAAATCTGAAATTCTTTATTTTGTGTTCAGGTAAAGCCTCAATCAAATTTTGGCGCCGTTACCGGGGAGGGTAATGGTTTTTATTGAAATCTGATTTTTATTAAATTTTTAGAACTAAAACGAATTTTCTTCTCTGTTGCAGGTTATAGGGCAAGCAAAGCAGGAAAAAAGGATTTCAGAAACATATAAGTGGTCTTGGGCTTCTGTTCCAGAAAACAGAGACCAAGTACCCTCTGAATTACCGTGTTTTCTCGGCTTTAGCTGCGTTTTCGCGGCAAGGAAGAGTTCACTACTAACTATTTTTTTTGCAGGGCTGCTTGCTTTGCAAAATTCTAGTTTTCTACAACTTTATTTCTTATATGCCATCACCAAAAGCATGCTAATAAATCAACAGTAAAACATTTGTTGAAAAAGATAAAAAATTGATTAGACGTTTGCATTTTATGCACGTGTCTTTTCAATTCATTATTTTACTGTTGAAGAGTGCTAGAGCAAGGTACGTTCGCATTGCATCTAGAATAGGACTCATCTCTTGGTTGATGTACATTGCTTTGAGTGAATCTTGTTTACATATCTTGTACACTTGCACAAACTGATCTTAAGTGCACCACCCCATAACAAGATAAGGTGGGGATTTAATCACCCTTCCTTGGCCCAAAAATCAGATTCCAAGCACTCACTAACCCGAGCCTAACTAAAAATGAGTAGACGTTGTCCCTAGGGACATCTAGGACTCAATTAGGAGATTATCCTAAGGGGGAAAGGTGTTGGAATTTGACTCCTACCAAATCAGTGTCTAGGAAAGGGATTAAGGGCCGAAAGCCCGAAGTTGGTGGTTATTTAATTAAGGAACGTCTTTGACGGAAAACCTCCCACCAACCTTGCCCTGACCTGGCTGATTAGCTTGTGGTCAAAGTCTGCATTAGACCTCCCGTGGACAGTCTAATCAGTTAGGAGTCGTCTAGGTCATAGGTCTACCCTAACTTAGTTTAGAATTTTTTTTCTTTTGTTTGCTTATTTGTTTGTTTTTCTTTGTTTGTATTCTATTGTGTGATATGGCTTATAACAACGATTTTTCCAACTTCAATGATAATCCATATTACACACCAACGACTTTTTCGGATATTACCAACCGGCATATCATAAATTTAACCAACCTAGTGTGCCAGATTGGTCTTATCCGAATCAATATAACCCATGTCCCCAATCTTATAACCATAATTTTCATAATAATTTAACTCTTCACAGAGTCAGTGGGGATTCACCTCCCCCAAGTCCAATTTTCAACCAACTTGTCCTCCTTCTCCACCTTGTCCACAATATTTCCAAGATTCATACTCAGTTCCACCAGTCAAAAATAGAAGACCATCAATTTTGGAAATGAGTATGCGTGAGTCCAAACAAAAATCACAAAATCTGATGGACTCACAATTTCACCACCAATTCCAAGACAATACTTCATCTTTTCATCAAAACAATGAACCTATCAACTATGAAAAGATGCTTGAAGCCATGACTCAGGCTCAAAACGATCGTAATCGTGACATAGATATGATGGTCTAATCTCTACGTTCCCATCATTTGACCAGTTCTAATGTCACTAACCATTCTGTTAGAGCCGAAGAGTCAGGTTGTTTTAGAAATCAAGGTTCCATTTCAGAACAATCATTTGAACTTGCCTGTAACGCCCCGATTCTACAGATACGGGGACGTCACTGCGACGTATATACGTAGGTCTGAAAATGCCCCCACGTATATACGCTAAGCATAAAAGTACAACAAGAATCAGAGTACAACACAAAGCGTGGTATTCATAATATGCCAACACAAAAGTACATATACAAAGTCATCACAGGATATGATAAAATATTACACATTACATGTATCTTTTATCATAAACAAGTCCAAAAGTAAAAATACAAGATAAACGCAAAATGCTCACGAGTAGGATGAAGATCCCGTGAGTCAAAAGAAGAGTCAGGCACGATGGAAGCAGAACTAGCCTGCCTGCTCACTAGAGGAAGCTCAATCTACAGTGGACGGCTCCACTACGATCCAAGCTTCGGAATCTGAATATGCAAATCCAAGGAGTCAAGACATATGAACAATAAACAAACTACAGCCAAATGGCTAAGATACAAGAGTAAAAGAGTTAGGACAGTAAAATGAATATCAATCAGTAAGAAATGGAAACATGACAAAATAAAGTTGGAAAGACTATCATCGTAGTCCAAACAGGAATATAGGAATCATAATGGGAATCATGACTTAATAAGTAGAACAGGAGTCATAACATAACAGGTATCTATAACAGAAATCATAACAGGTGTCTTATTATTATTACTCGTCTAACCCATATATCTAGGTATGTGTCTCGGTATATACCCGGTATATATCCCAACTCACATACATCCATATATAAGAAAGTCGAGGTTGTTATTGGAAATAGCGGTTGTATCAACGAACTATGTTTACAGTGGGTCCCGTACATACCCGGGACTACGGTCCAGGGTTGTTCCGTTGCATGGAAACGGAAACCAGCCGCAAGGCTTATCCAGGAGGAGGGACTTATGTATGCCCGTTAAAACTGGGGTGTAGGGAGCCAGCTCTCCCCTCGGTCCCCTGGAGTACCACAGGTCAGACCGGATATAGTGCACAATACCTAAAGCCACTGTAAACACGAACACATATCGATATCCGCATATTTCCCCCGACCCAATACAAGTTGGTCCATTTTAGGATTTAATAGTTTCATTGTCACTTTACGGGAAAAATAGGAAATGGACATGATCAGGAATAAAGAGTACAGAAGCACTATATAGTCAGGTCACTGCATGTAAAGCAGGAAAACATGTCACTGATCATGATACAGATAACAAGTCAAAGTTCCCGTAAAGATGACAATCACAAGTCAGGTATATCATGCTGGGTATAAAGTGATAGCATGATAGGGTGATGATATATAACAAGTAACCAATCATGATATGAGATGGAGAATAGTCAGGGTAAGTCAAGGTACAACATAAAGGTCTTGCCAAATAGTGGCATGCCAAGTAGTCAAGTGATAACACACTAGCGGTCAGGTGATATACATGTGTTAAAAGGAAACATTAATCTGACAATCTGGAGTAATGACATGGCAATGATAATATAACTGAAACTCAGAGTTCAATGACCACGAAGGGTCAACCACGCATGGTGTACGATAAAGAAGTAGGCATAACACAGGCATAGTACATGTACAAGAATAAAACTACCCTAACACATGCAGTTGCAGGGCAATACATAGACATGGAATTATGAAGTGACAAGAGGTGATACACTTCAAGCAATTTGTCATGAAGTACAGGTAAGAACGATATATAGTACATGTACAAAGGGTAAGATCTAATTTCAGAAAGAATAGAAATCAGCAATTTTGGCCCAAAACTAGACTAACGGTCGACTGGGTCAAAATGGCCGGTCGACCGGAAAAATGTCGTGAGCTCCAGGTTTGGTCGGTCGACTTCCGGTCGACTGCCGGTCGACCGGAGATACAACTAACGGTCGACTGCCGGTCGACCGATACAAGGCCGTGAGCTCCAGGTTTGGCCGGTCGATAGCCGGTCGACTGCCGGTCGACCGGACTATCCCAACGTGCACGCTGTGCACGTCGGTCGACTGCCGGTCGACCTCCGGTCGACCGGACTCCTGAAATAGGCTGCTGTTGGTCTAAAAATCAGATTTTTGTGTGGTTGATTTTGATAGGCTAAAAATAGGATTTTGATGACATAATTAAACATGAATTATCAACACAAGGATACAAGGAAGTTTACAAATCTTGGTGAGTAAATATACTCACATAGATCGGTTATGGGAAGCTTGAAGAGATCGTGGTCGGAAGTGATCCACGGCGATGCAATCGACGAAGGAGGAGACGATCCCAATCCAAGTAGTTGGTTGAAGATGGAGAAGACCTTGGTGATGCCCTTGGAAGTTGTAGGTTGAAGTTGAGATGAAGGAAGAACTTTGGTGAAGGCTATCTCTTTTGTGAAGTGAAGTAAAGAAAAAGATTGAAATGAAAGGGAAAAGATTAAATAGGATTTGAATTTTGAGAAGGGGTTGTAATTAAATAGAAGAGAGGGGGTTTTGTGTAAAAATAGGGGGTGAGGTGTCCCTTGGCCAATAGGGGCTTGCCAAGTGGGGGATGAGGTGTTCTCCTTGGCCAATCAAGGCTTGCCAAAGAGGTGGTGAGGTGGAGATTTTGTGTGGTGGAGATTAAAGGAAGTGTGTGGAAGGTGGTGAGGTGGAGGGTGAGGTGGAGAAGCTTAGGGATGAAGTAAAGGAACTTGTGGTGGAGGTTAAAGGAAAAAGAAAATAGGGAAAGGAAAAGGAAATGGAAAAGGGAAGAAATTCTCTTGGAAAGGAAAATAAAAATAATGAAAGTGGCGGATTCCCGGAATTGAGTCGTAAATGCGGAAATCTTTCGGGAAAATACCGGATACGTCCCGAAATCAAGTATCTCGGAACGACCCGAAATAAATATCAAAAATCTAAAATATTATATTAAGAATAATAGTGAAATCCGTTTTAAGAAATACTTTATAGTTTTAAAACTAAAAATCCCGGAATCAGTTACCTACCAACTCCGAAAGAATTTTCATAAAATCATAAAATCCTCATAAAAAGAATTTAGATAAGAAATAGGATTCCAAGAAATAAAGTCTAAAGGACTATCTAGAAATTCCTAACTGTTTGTGAAATAAAAATACTGGAATCAGTCTTCTACCGACTCCGGTGGAATATCCATAAATTCGTAAAATCTTCAGAAAAAGTATTTAAGTAATAAACATAATTCTAAGAAGAAATGTCTAAAGAATCTTCTAGAAATTCTAAACAGTTTGTAAGATAAAAATTCGGGAATCGATCAGCGGCACTGGTCGACACCGATTTTGAAGAAATTCCTTTTTATTCTGGAAAATTCCAGAAAATCATATAAAATATATTATATTGGAAAATAATATTTGAAACTGAAATCGGTCAAATCAAAGAGTAAATCGAATAATATACTATGATCGGGCCTTCGGTTCAGGCTAAGGCTGACTCCGAGTCCACGAATCCAAATATAAGATAAAACAATTATACAAGGAATTCATAATACAAAATAAATACAGGAAACAAATCGAAAAAAATACGACCGAAAATCTGAATACGCAACTAAGTACGTATTCCGGGAACGGGGTATTACAATCCACCCACCTTACAAAAAATTGCGTCCTCGCAATTTCATTAAGGGGTAAATTGAATAAAGGCCTCATAAAACAAAAACAGGGAATAAGATGAATACAGGAAGGACTAGAATGAACAATGATAGAATGACAAGGGAAATATTAAGAATGATAACCAATTCAAATACAAGATCTGGGGTAGTGGTTACCATGACATCCCTAAGGTTCGGATCTGAACACTGGTCTACACGCTCTGCTGCCCTGTTGGATGCCTCTGCTCTACTCGGATCTGCTCCAGTTTTCACTCCCCTCTGCTGTTGATCATTCTGTTGGGTGGAACAGGTTCTGGATTCCTCCTTGTTGACGGGGCTGGAAGTGCTGGGGCTGGACGAGCTGATCTGACTGGTGCCGTATATCCAAACTTTCTGTGCGGGCAATTCCTTAGCATATGTCTCCCTGACCCACACACTAAACACAATCCCTTAGCCATTCGACAATCTCTCTTAAAATGTCCGGGTTTGTGGCAGAAATTACATGTGTTCCCAGGAAGAGGACGTTGGAATGGTCGCTTGGTCTTTGGGCCAATGTTTGTCCTGGTCGTATCTTCTTCCTTCAGCAACTGTAAAGCCCTCTCCATCAACTGCAAGGCCCTCTTAACTGACTTATTCTGCACTTGGTTCTCACTCTTCTGCTCCAATCCTCGTTCCACTCCACGGGAAACATTGGATGCTTGCCCAGCGTCCATACCTTAGTTGATGAAAGATAACTGGAAAGAGTTGGAAGAATGGAAGGATTTCAGGATATGAAGGAAGGAATCAAGAAGAACTAGATAAATCAAGAAGGACTAGATAACTTTGTACATTGTAGTTGGCATTAGCAAATTACAATAATTTGCTGCTTGATTGTACTTTAGGTTTGAGAGCCTAGGCTCTGATACCAACCTGTAACGCCCCGATTCCACGGATACGGGGACGTCACTGCGACGTATATACGTAGGTCTGAAAATGCCCCCACGTATATACGCTAAGCATAAAAGTACAACAAGAATCAGAGTACAACACAAAGCGTGGTATTCATAATATGCCAACACAAAAGTACATATACAAAGTCATCACAGGATATGATAAAATATTACACATTACATGTATCTTTTATCATAAACAAGTCCAAAAGTAAAATATACAAGATAAACGCAAAATGCTCACGAGTAGGATGAAGATCCCGTGAGTCAAAAGAAGAGTCAGGCACGATGGAAGCAGAACTAGCCTGCCTGCTCACTAGAGGAAGCTCAATCTACAGTGGACGGCTCCACTACGATCCAAGCTTCGGAATCTGAATATGCAAATCCAAGGAGTCAAGACATATGAACAATAAACAAACTACAGCCAAATGGCTAAGATACAAGAGTAAAAGAGTTAGGACAGTAAAATGAATATCAATCAGTAAGAAATGGAAACATGACAAAATAAAGTTGGAAAGACTATCATCGTAGTCCAAACAGGAATATAGGAATCATAATGGGAATCATGACTTAATAAGTAGAACAGGAGTCATAACATAACAGGTATCTATAACAGAAATCATAACAGGTGTCTTATTATTATTACTCGTCTAACCCATATATCTAGGTATGTGTCTCGGTATATACCCGGTATATATCCCAACTCACATACATCCATATATAAGAAAGTCGAGGTTGTTATTGGAAATAGCGGTTGTATCAACGAACTATGTTTACAGTGGGTCCCGTACATACCCGGGACTACGGTCCAGGGTGTTCCGTTGCATGGAAACGGAAACCAGCCGCAAGGCTTATCCAGGAGGAGGGACTTATGTATGCCCGTTAAAACTGGGGTGTAGGGAGCCAGCTCTCCCCTCGGTCCCCTGGAGTACCACAGGTCAGACCGGATATAGTGCACAATACCTAAAGCCACTGTAAACACGAACACATATCGATATCCGCATATTTCCCCCGACCCAATACAAGTTGGTCCATTTTAGGATTTAATAGTTTCATTGTCACTTTACGGGAAAAATAGGAAATGGACATGATCAGGAATAAAGAGTACAGAAGCACTATATAGTCAGGTCACTGCATGTAAAGCAGGAAAACATGTCACTGATCATGATACAGATAACAAGTCAAAGTTCCCGTAAAGATGACAATCACAAGTCAGGTATATCATGCTGGGTATAAAGTGATAGCATGATAGGGTGATGATATATAACAAGTAACCAATCATGATATGAGATGGAGAATAGTCAGGGTAAGTCAAGGTACAACATAAAGGTCTTGCCAAATAGTGGCATGCCAAGTAGTCAAGTGATAACACACTAGCGGTCAGGTGATATACATGTGTTAAAAGGAAACATTAATCTGACAGTCTGGAGTAATGACATGGCAATGATATTATAACTGAAACTCAGAGTTCAATGACCACGAAGGGTCAACCACGCATGGTGTACGATAAAGAAGTAGGCATAACACAGGCATAGTACATGTACAAGAATAAAACTACCCTAACACATGCAGTTGCAGGGCAATACATAGACATGGAGTTATGAAGTGACAAGAGGTGATACACTTCAAGCAATTTGTCATGAAGTACAGGTAAGAACGATATATAGTACATGTACAAAGGGTAAGATCTAATTTCAGAAAGAATAGAAATCAGCAATTTTGGCCCAAAACTAGACTAACGGTCGACTGGGTCAAAATGGCCGGTCGACCGGAAAAATGCCGTGAGCTCCAGGTTTGGTCGGTCGACTTCCGGTCGACTGCCGGTCGACCGGAGATACAACTAACGGTCGACTGCCGGTCGACCGATACAAGGCCGTGAGCTCCAGGTTTGGCCGGTCGATAGCCGGTCGACTGCCGGTCGACCGGACTATCCCAACGTGCACGCTGTGCACGTCGGTCGACTGCCGGTCGACCTCCGGTCGACCGGACTCCTGAAATAGGCTGCTGTTGGTCTAAAAATCAGATTTTTGTGTGGTTGATTTTGATAGGCTAAAAATAGGATTTTGATGACATAATTAAACATGAATTATCAACACAAGGATACAAGGAAGTTTACAAATCTTGGTGAGTAAATATACTCACATAGATCGGTTATGGAAGCTTGAAGAGATCGTGGTCGGAAGTGATCCACGGCGATGCAATCGACGAAGGAGGAGACGATCCCAATCCAAGTAGTTGGTTGAAGATGGAGAAGACCTTGGTGATGCCCTTGGAAGTTGTAGGTTGAAGTTGAGATGAAGGAAGAACTTTGGTGAAGGCTATCTCTTTTGTGAAGTGAAGTAAAGAAAGAGATTGAAATGAAAGGGAAAAGATTAAATAGGATTTGAATTTTGAGAAGGGGTTGTAATTAAATAGAAGAGAGGGGGTTTTGTGTAAAATAGGGGGTGAGGTGTCCCTTGGCCAATAGGGGCTTGCCAAGTGGGGGATGAGGTGTTCTCCTTGGCCAATCAAGGCTTGCCAAAGAGGTGGTGAGGTGGAGATTTTGTGTGGTGGAGATTAAGGGAAGTGTGTGGAAGGTGGTGAGGTGGAGGGTGAGGTGGAGAAGCTTAGGGATGAAGTAAAGGAACTTGTGGTGGAGGTTAAAGGAAAAAGAAAATAGGGAAAGGAAAAGGAAATGGAAAAGGGAAGAAATTCTCTTGGAAAGGAAAATAAAAATAATGAAAGTGGCGGATTCCCGGAATTGAGTCGTAAATGCGGAAATCTTTCGGGAAAATACCGGATACGTCCCGAAATCAAGTATCTCGGAACGACCCGAAATAAATATCAAAAATCCAAAATATTATATTAAGAATAATAGTGAAATCCGTTTTAAGAAATACTTTATAGTTTTAAAACTAAAAATCCCGGAATCAGTTACCTACCAACTCCGAAAGAATTTTCATAAAATCATAAAATCCTCATAAAAAGAATTTAGATAAGAAATAGGATTCCAAGAAATAAAGTCTAAAGGACTATCTAGAAATTCCTAACTGTTTGTGAAATAAAAATACTGGAATCAGTCTTCTACCGACTCCGGTGGAATATCCATAAATTCGTAAAATCTTCAGAAAAAGTATTTAAGTAATAAACATAATTCTAAGAAGAAATGTCTAAAGAATCTTCTAGAAATTCTAAACAGTTTGTAAGATAAAAATTCGGGAATCGATCAGCGGCACTGGTCGACACCGATTTTGAAGAAATTCCTTTTAATTCCGGAAAATTCCAGAAAATCATATAAAATATATTATATTGGAAAATAATATTTGAAACTGAAATCGGACAAATCAAAGACTAAATCGAATAATATACTATGATCGGGCCTTCGGTTCAGGCTAAGGCTGACTCCGAGTCCACGAATCCAAATATAAGATAAAACAATTATACAAGGAATTCATAATACAAAATAAATACAGGAAACAAATCGAAAAAAATACGACCGAAAATCTGAATACGCAACTAAGTACGTATTCCGGGAACGGGGTATTACATTGCCCAAACTCTAAATTTTGAAAAGACTATTGACAGTTTGGCAAGTTATCCTTTTCCTGAAATCGAACTTGAAAATGAATATGTTCATGAACCTCAACTTAGTGATTCAGTTTTACTTCCTGATTCAATAATGACTCCGGTGTCTTCACCTGATTTCAATCTTTTTCCCGAGTCAACATTGGATCCTGTGCCAATTCATCATGAAATTGAATCACCCATCTTTGATGATCATATTGAACTTGACCAATTTTACACTTTTGAAAGTCCTATTGACAAATTGGCAAGTTCTCATTTTTACGAAATTAAACTCAATGAGAAATGTGACCTAGATTCTCAAATTTGTGATCCAGTTCAACTTCCCGAATCAATATTGACTCCTGTTTTGTTACCCGACTTGAGTAATATTTTAGAGTCAGTTTTGATTCCCACACCTATCATTCCTGAACTTGAATCACCAATATTAAGTCACATTCCATTGTTGGAAAATAAATGTGGACTTGAGTTTCAACTTTTTGACTTAGACCCAATTCTTGAACCTATTTCGACTCCTGAACCTTTACTTGACTTAAGTCACCTTCCTGAGTCGGTATTAGTTCCTGTACTTTCTGAGTCCAAGTCAATCATTCTATCTTTTCACACTCCATTCTGGGACGAGGTAGTTGACAAATTTGACTCCGAAATCAATTATGAAATTTGAAAATTAGATGGGGTCAAATATTTAATAAAAATCCTTTATGGATTCATCATTTTAATGGGTTATATTAAAGAAATTTCTGGTGGATTCATCCGAACCCAACGAAAAGTTGATTGGGCCGCATTTCATGGACCAATCAGACCACCACCGGAACCACACCTTAAGGTAACATTTTCCTTCCCTTTCTTCTTTTTCATGCATCTATGCATTAATTCATACATTGAGGACAATGCATGAGATAGGTGTGGGGGAGGGTCTAACGTAACTTAGTTTTTCTTTTATTAAAAAAATTTAACATTTTCTTTACTTTAAAAAACTTTTTGAAAATAGAAACAATATTTTGACATATTTTTTGTAAGAAATTAAGTTAATTTTAAGGAATAGGAAAATTTAAATTAGGATTTCTTATACTTGGTCAAAATAAGATTATTTGTTGATTTTTAGGGTTAGGAAGAAAATTTGTCAAAGTAATTTAGTCTTAATCTTTACCTTGATGAAATATGCACACTTCATACACTTACACACTTAGGGTTCAAAAACAAAGATTCTTATGCCTTATAAAAATATATATATAAAAAAAGGAAGAAAAAAATAAACAAATCTAATTATTGATTAGCTAGGTGCTTTGGCCTAAGCAAGCCTTAGTATTTATGCGAAAGATGATTAGATAAGTTTGAGAAAAAAAAAATTTCCTCTGATTAAGCTTGGTATTTGTGCCTAATAAAGCATAAGTATTCACGCCTAAAAGTGGTTCATATAATAAAATCCTTAGTTTTGTGGCCTTGTTTGCTCGAGTTCTTAAGTCCTTGGGGTGTTTTCTCACCCGGTGCCCTAAGACCATTTGGTTTGGGGGTCATCGATTAAAGGCACGTTACATGGGCAGATTAGAAAGCCTAATAGAACTAAGGAATAATACCACCAAAAAAAGAAAAAACATAAATATATATAAATAAATAAGGCATAAGAGTTAGAGTTAATGAACCCTTAGTCAAAATTTTCACGATCACAAGGTGCATATGACTTAGGGTAAGTAATAGACTAGATAAGAAGTACAATTTAACTCCTTACCTTGATTGATAACAAATTTTTGAATAGAGACTAAGTTTAGGAATGAAAAATTCAGCTTTCCTATAACTTATAGATTACTTAAATCTTACAATTATATTTCAAATATTTTTCTCTTTCAAAATGCTTTTCGAAAATATTAACTCTTTGTTTCTCTTTCTTTATGGATTTTGTGGGTACAATCCGCTGAAAACCTTCACGAGACAAAACTCGTCCTCTAGGGGAAACCTAGAGGTTTAACGGCTTGTTGCACATGCTCAGTGCAATCGCGTGACCTGCGAAAGTGGTCTAATAATCCTTAGTATAGTTTAGCTGTTTTGCTCGAGGACGAGCAAAAGAAAGGTATGGGGGTGTGATTGGTCGCTAATGTTGCACATTTAGTATCATATTTCCATACTTATTATAGAATAAAATCTGCATTGTCCTAAGTAAATGTTTAATTTATTTGCAGGCCCATTCCTTATGGAGAGTGAAGAGAAATGAGCCCAAAAGCCCACCAAATTCTGAATTAAATCAGAATTAATTTGAACTCAGTGAATCAGGGCAAAATCAAGAGGTTGAAAACCGGTTGAGAAGAATCCTCTCAGAATTGATCGGTTGAAGTAAAGATTAACGGCCATTTCTTCAAAATCTCGGAGCTAAACTGCAAATCCAACCCAAGATAAAGACAGAACGAGATGCCGGGGAGACCCACCAACAGGGTGTGGCCACCTGGCCACACCCTGGCTGCGGAAACGCGGCCAAAGCCGCGTTTCTGCGGCTTGGTTAGCAAGTTAGGGGGAGCGTTTGCTCCCCCAATCTTCCGGGATCCTGTAGGTTGGGTTTTTGCCTATAAAAAGGCAGTATTTGCACTGAAAAGGACGACCATGCAGAGATAGGATTAGTCCAGTTTTCATTCTTTGTAGTTTAGATTTTTCTTTTCTTTTTATGTAATTGTAATGTGTATGTAAGCTTAGGTTAGATGAAGATTCATGTAAGTAAGAGAGAGAGGCTTATGTTGAGAGTGACACCGATGTACCCTCCTCCTTTCTTCCATTGTTTCTGCAAGCAATAAAGGTAAATACTTTTTATGTTCGTCTCTTTACTCTTGTTTTCTTTTGTTTTCTTCTTCCTCTTTCTACTTTACCTCTTTTGATTTTGTTGAGCTTGCAAGTGAATCCAGAAGCATAAGTATAACGATATTGTCTGAGTGCCAACGATACTTCATGAAGATGTTCTCCTCCTCAAGATCCGTAACACTTCATTCTTGCGCGGCTTGATGATATAATGCGAACGGGGACTGAGCTCGATCCTATGACTTATGCGTTGAACGCCTCCAAAGTAAGGTAGAACATGCAAGGATTCCAGGTAAGTCATCAACCAAACTAGGTGAGTACTTCTTTAATCTTCTTTCCTTTCTTTTATTTCTTAGTTTAGATCACCAACACGATTTCTTTCACCACATCTTCCAAATCGTTTTCACTCTTTTTTCCAATTCATTTGTACATAGTCATTTTCTGGTTTTCTCCACCTTCTTCATCTATCGCTTTCTTTCTAACTTTAACATAACTCTTTTCATTTCTTTAAACAAAGAAGAACTTTCGTCTTTCTTCATAAAAATTTCAATAAAAAACCTTGAACGCTTCTATTGCTAACCCTCCTTGTGGATCACGACCCGCATAGCCACTTGCTATAGCGGTAAGAATTGAGCACTTGCACATGTTTATTCTTAAATCTGAAATTCTTTATTTTGTGTGCAGGTAAAGCCTCAATCATGAGGGATGGATGAGTTCTAGGCGGCAGAGAAGGAGGAGAGGGGTGAATCTAAGAGGGAGGTCAGCCTCACCGGGATAGCAGCTGCAGAGTCGGAGCCTCGGATAGTGACGACTAAGAAGCAATCTGCCAAAAAGAGTCGGCGAGCTGTGGCCAAATGTTCTCGTGGCTCTGCTTCGCAGGGTGAGCCCAGGCCAAAGAAGGTCAGGAAAAGATCTGAGGCTGAAGTTTCAATGCCCGAAGTAGTCCTTACTGGTGCTGAGAAGCCGGAGGAGAAAGAAGAGGAAGAGGAGAGGGAAGTCCTCACTCTTCGCTCCCGGGGTCTGCGTAGTAGAGGCCCCGCGATCCTGGCGGAGGGAGAGCCTGTGGGTGAACTGTTATGGCTGAAGAGGTCGAGCACCCTGATGTCGACTTGGTGGGAAGTGATGATGTTGAGATCCGGAGGTCTCAACTCAGCCTGGATCCTCTTCAGCTCATGAGGGAAGGGTAGAGGTGCAACATCCTGGGTCTCCCAGTGTATTGTTGGCCGCCTCGCGGATTATCGAACCTAGCCCTACTACCAGGTACTCAGCGGTAAAGCTTCGATTGCTGAGATTTCTTGTGTCGAGTTATCGTCTTCCTCATCCGAAGAGCATGGCTATTGTTCTGGCGAGGAAGTCAATTTTGGCGATGAACCCGCCCTTTCTTACAAAAGCAAATTCTCGCATATCTCCTAGGAAGAGATACAGGGGCACGTCCCTGCGATGGTTTCACCAATAGCAGAGATTGTCGCTACTGAAGGTAATTCCTTTGTCCTCCTGAACTGGTTCTCCATCAAGTTAGGAATGAGTCTTTACATTTCCTTTTGACTCTCTTACACAGGACTGGCTGCCGGTAGTGAAGCTACAACTTCTTCTCATATTGAGGAGATGATCCAGGAGCTGGCCCAGCAAGAGGGCCTTGAAGCTCCCGCGACCGTGATGTCTCATGAGGGTGCAACTGTCGAGGTCGGGGAGCCCTCATCCCCAAGTGGGTTATCCAGAGATTTGCCATCTTCAGATCCTTAACGTGGTAAGAGAATACTGATGTGTTGGATACTCTCCTTTTCATCTTTGGCAAAGCAGGATTATTAGCCTTCTTCTCCTTTTTTTATCGTCCCATTTTTTTGTAACACTCCATTTGTCGAATAAGAGTGTTTGTGTTACTTTTATCATTTGAGTCAAATAATAAAAGTTCTCAAATTTTGTCTCGTCTTTATCCTTTCAGACTCTTTTACTGCCTGGATGAACTCAGTTTTCATAGTCGTACTCCTTGACTGCTTGTAGAAACGCTGCCTTTAATCGTTTTGATAGGGTATGGCCATGAATAATAAACTCAGGCTGTACTGAGTTCATGATTGAGACGCGGCTTTCATCTGCAGTGGAGACGCGATTTTGGGCTCCTCAAGAATGACGGGCGGGTCTCAGCTGGTTGGTGGTACGCGGCTCTGACTCAATAGAGATGCGACTCTGGTCCCTTGAGAGGGCGCACCCTTGAAGCGCGAGCCTGCATTCTTGAGAAAGGAGACATGACCTTCAAGTTCATGAAGGGACGCGGACTTTAGGACGCAGCCTTCAACTCTTGTGAATGAGTGTGAACTCAGGATGCAATCCTTAGTAGTCGTGAAGGGTGGTCCCAGCTTGCTGAGGAGACGCGGCTCTGAACCACTTCAGGAGACGCAGTTGTGGCCTCTTCAGTAGGAATGAAAGGAACGCAGCTCGCGGGTATATGAAAGGTCGCGGACTTGTGGACACGACCTTTGAGTCTGCGCACGACGCAGTTTCCTAAGCGTCACATGCAGCCCATCTTAAAGATCTTGCTGGATCTTTTAATGCCAAGACAGCGTTGACGATTGAGGACTTGTGTCCTTGGATGTTTCCTAAAGTGGCAATCCATGCGTCAGCTCCTTACTGGACTTGATGTTCGTGCAGGAATTAAGTCTGATGGCTTTGATTTTTTTGCCATTAATTGTAAGCCTTATGGCTTGCCTATAAATAGGCCTCAGTCTCTTAACAGCCCATTATCTAGACTGTATTTCTTTGCGATCATGCGCTCTGAAGGTCTTCGTCTTGATTTGTCTATCTTTCCTTCAAGGGTATGTGTTCCAATGAATATCAAGAACCCAAATCTTCCATGCTTTCTGAACTCAAAGTTTTTGTGCTTTCCTTTAATCTTCTCCAAAGATTATCACTGTCAAGTGATTTCAAGATCAAAAAGTATCGCCTTAAGTGTTTTTACGGCCGTGCCTTGATGAATAAAATTCAACTTTTAGACAATTCTTCCCCAGGTAGGAATCATTTGTCGCCATGAAACACTCAGTCCCACTGAGTTTCCATTTTTCTGTCCATTAAAGAAATTCGATCTCTTGATCTCCTCTTATAGTCTGATTGATGCACCCGTGTTCGGTAATCACGTCTTTCAGACTTCTTGATGAAACGCGAGCTGACTGACTTTTAATTCTAAGTCACAAGTCCTTTGAACGCGAGTGTGACAAACTCTGTACTTGGATCTTGAAACGTGAGATTTGTACATAAAGCTCGCGTTTGAGGTTCTGGACTTAAAGAATTCTAATTCTTTCAAGACCTCTGGACTTTGCTGTGGCAACCCCTATATTTCAAACATGGTTGTGGCGAACTCTGCGTTTGGGCTACCTTGTGTCTTTTATCTTGGACGCGGGTCTAAAACCAGACCGCGTTTAGATCTGCACTGGTTAACTCCGCGTTTGAAGTTCACAACTTCAATTCCGTCTGCACTTCAATTTTTCTATTCTTACCTTAACAGAATTTGAACTTTTAGTTTTTTGCTTCTTGTAGGTTCTGGAAGCTTCAGTCAGTCTTCTGCGTCTTTACTGGGCTCTTAGGAGAATATTTCGACCGATCAGCTTGTTCGATTGGCGAGCACTCGGGGAATTAAAGCTCCTGTTCAAGGGCAGGGAGGCTTCGCATGGTTATTGATACCCATCAAGGCCTTATTGGACATGATGCACCAATACTGTTTCGGGTTTGTCATGGTCACAATGGGTATGGTGGTGGGTATGGTCCTCTTGCAGGTCACGAGAAAGAGGACGTCATCAGAAAGGTCTCGGATCCTCCCTTCACCAATCTTACCCCCAGAAGTGGCATCGACGAAAAACCCATGCTCATTGGATCACTTTTTGGTGGTGGAGATGCTCATTAAGCGAAGGATTACGGCCCATACCAGTTGGTTGGGTGGAATCAGAATGTTCTTCTGCATTTCGACCTCGAGAAACACCATTGTTCTCGGTTAGCGATGAGCTTCTTCAATATTTGCATCATGCATCATGATGTGACCTGCATCCGATCGTCTCAACACTGATCAACTGTTACATGATTCAGTGGAAGAAGAGAGGAACCTTTCTTCTGCGCTCTTCCAAACATCTTGTATTTGGAGCAGTGTAGATGTTTTGAGGAGTGAATGCAACCTTTCACTGAGAGAGAGAGGGACTTTTTTGTACTCCATTATTGTAACACTCAATCTTATTGTATAAAAGAGCGTCTTGTATCACTTTCATATGTTAGAATATCAATAAAAGTGACACTTTTCTTATCTTTTGATATGTCTTGAATTCCTTTTTTGCATTATAAATCAGACATATAGAAATAGGAACTCTTGACTTGCTAGAAATGCGATAATTAACTTAACAAGTCAAAGTCGGGAAAAATTCCGTTTCAGGAATTTAAGATTACTGTCAGAGGTGTGATATTAACTTGACAGAAATGTAAGCTAGAGGTATGATATTAACTTGGCTCAACGGGAGTTTCAGCTTCATTTGAAAAGACTGAAAACATCACTGTCATGAGTGTAATATTAAACTTGGCAGTGAAGGTAATACTAGAGGTGTAATTTTGAACTTGGCATTGGTCATCTCGACTTCGACAGGGAAGTTCGAGGGAAAGTCATTATCATAGGTGTACTGTTGAACTTAGCAATGAACTGGACGCTAGAGATTTAATGTTAAACTTAACATCGCTCATCTCAGCTTCGATATGGAAGCCTGAGGAAAAGTCATTGACATAGGTGTATTTTTGAACTGAATAATGAACCGGATGTTAGAGGTGTGGTGTTGAACTTAGCATCGCTCATCTCAGCTTCAATATGGAAGCCTGAGGAAAAGTGACTATCAGAGGTTTAATATTGAACTTGGCAGCAATCTTAATCACCATTAGAGTTGTAGTGTTAAACTTAACAGTAAATTGTCAGATGTGTAATTTTAAACTTGACAAGAAATGGTTTGCGATAGGAGCAATTTTGAGGACTTGTGACTCCATGTAGAGGAGAAACAATTGAAGTCTGTACTCATGGGGAGTATAGAATTTTTTCATTGTCAGAGGTATAGTGTTAACATAGCAACGATTGCATTTGTGGACCTACCACTTTGTGAAAGAGAATTGGTAGGAGATCTTGGGTGGAAAGTAAAATGAACTGTCAGAGGTTTAATATTAACGTGACAATCGTTGATTTACTGGGACATGGGAGATTCGCCATTAGAGGCGTAATATTAACATAACAGCGAGGACTTTTAATGAGTTTTGTTGTCAGAGATTTAATATTAACTTGACAGAATACACTGGGGATCGGGAAGTTCGGCTTGTCAGAGGTTTACTATTAACGTGACAAGTCTCAGCTCATTTTGTTGAAGAAATGAACACAAGTGTTTTCGTGATTCTACCATTCTGTGGGTGAGAATTGGTAGGGGATTTTGGAGGAGAAGATGAGACCAAGTCCCTTAGAATTTTTAGCAAACATTTAGCTATCAACAAATTTGGTTGTACCTTTACCAACTACTGTTTGAGTTGGGCTACCTATGCTATTCCTCTCAGCATGATGAGTTTTCAAAGACTTATGTTGGACTTAAAAGCCAACTTTTTGCACTATCCTTAGCCGTCGGAGGCGTCGGATGTCAATAGAAGAGTAACTAAGCTAAAACCAAAGTTTTGCATTTTGTTTCTTCTTCAAATTTTACATCATGCATCATGATGTAACCAGCGCTTGATTAGCTTGACGCTGATCGACCTGTAATCTAGTGGAGGAAGAAAGGAGCTTTTCTTTGGTGTTCCCTCAAACTTCTTTGAGTTTTGATCAGAGGTGTAGTATTAACCTATCAAGAGAAGAATGCTATCAAGGATAGTATTTCTTCAAGAATTTACCGTTAATTGGCATCATAATCGTATTACCGTCTGAGGTTATAAGGCGATATGCTCCATTTGAGTGGATCGACTCTACTACAAATGGTCCCTCCCATTTGGGCTGGAATTTTCTCTTGGTTTTATATGTCATCACCATAGGTATTGTAACAGCTAAGACAAGGTCGCCTTTCTTGAAAGTTTACTCCTTGACTTTCTTATTTAAGACTCTGATAATTCGAGCTTGATAGAGCACGATTTGCTATTGAGCTTGCAGGCATTTATCATCCAAAGCCTCCAGCTTTTAGAGTCGCAGTCGATGCTTCTCCTCATTTGTCATCTCTGCCATCAAGGCGACGTGTAGAGATGGAATCTAGATTTCTAGTGGGAGTACGGCTTCACACTCATATACTAAAGAGAATGGTGTAGCTTTCATTGGGGTTCGAAGAATCGTTCGATAGGCCTATAAGCATTCACCTAACTTGTCGTCCTAGTCACGTTGGCTTTTCGAGACGAATTTCTTGAGAAGCTTTCCAATAGTCTTGTTGAAAGCTTCTGCGAAGCCGTTAGTAGTTGGATAATATGCCGTTGAAGATACGCTCTGGATCCTGAACTTATTGCAAAACCTCTGAAAAGCCCGGCTGACAAACTGGGGCCCATTATCATTAATGATCCGTCATGATACACTAAAGCGGTAAATGACGTGATGTTTAATGAATTTGACCTTGTCAGATACTTTTACCTCCCTTAAGGGAATAGGTTCAGCCCATTTAGAGAAATATTCGGTTATAACTAAGATGAACCGATATCCTTCGGAAGAAGGTGGGTTGATAGGGCCAACCACGTCCATCCCCCACATCTCAAATGGTCAGGTTGAGGTTGTAGAGCGAAGATATCCTGGTGCTTGATGGATGAAGTCATCATGGACCTGACAGGCGTGACATTGTTTAGCGTAAGTGATGGCGTACAAGATCATCTTAGACCAATAATATCCAGTCTTTTGAGTCGATCTCCAAGTTTCGGACCAGGTTGATAAGCTCCATACAAGCCGTCATGATCTTCTTTGAGTACTTTCTGTGCCTCCTTTTGTGACAGACAGCGGAGGAGGATTCCATCATTTGATCGACAATACAGTGTTCGCGTTCGCGTTATAGTAAAATTTGGGGGCTTTCCTTCTAATGGCAGACGCCTCTTTGGGATCATCAGGAAGAATACCGTACAGTGCATAGTTGATGTATGAAAACTGCTAATCCCTGAGTTTTGAACCTGTTGAAGTCTCTAAAGCTTATTTGACTTGATAGTCTCCGTCGACTTTTGGTGATCTTCAAAAGCGATTCTTAGGCAATACAAGTCATGGTTGTTGAACTATTCTAGCTGAAAGAGCTAAGGAAGCAGAAGGGATACCAGTGCATCTGCATGCGTATTTTGCTGGCATGGTACATGATCGATGTAAAAGTTTTTGAACCCCTCGGCCATGTGAATAGTTGCACTGTAATAGGGTACTAAGTCTTCATTTCTATCTTTGTATTCCCTGCGAACTTGGTTAACGATGAGTTTAGAGTCACCATATGCTTCGAGATTTTTAACGCAAATCTCATCGGTGTTTAGTGGAGGAAAAACTGAAGATCGAGGAGTAAATTCTTTATTTGACTGTAAAGAAAGTTACAGTGAATCAATAATCCTCTTACAAGAGAGAGAAGATATTCAAACTCGAATCTCCCTTTTATTAGTGCCGGGTTCTTGATGTGACAAAGGAAAGTGAATCTTATTTTCTGTTGACTGGGTGAACGTCAGGACCTCTTGGGATGCTCTCTTAGATAGTAGATGAAGTAACACAGCTTCTGTCCGCCAAGGATCTCAAAGAGAGTGTAGGCAAAGAACAAACTTGTACGCAGCAAGTTGTTGGAAGAGTTGAACTTTCTCTTTTCTTTTCAGCTGAAAATCTTGGTGTTTCTACGGCTTACAACCGAAGTTCTTTTGACCAAGAATTATCCGACCTTTTTCTTACCCCTCTTCCATAACAAACTGGGCTATTTATAAAGGTTTCAGGGGGCAAACGTGTCCCCTAAAATACTCCATAATGGGGGTTAACTCCCTCATTACGTGGGCAGTAATTGACCCAGTAACGAGGGCAGTTATAACTCAGACGCAGGTTTTGAGCCTTGCGTTTTGCTACTGAAGTAATGCTTGATAGACGCGGGTTTCCAATTCTGCGTCAAGCTTCGCGTGAGATGCGTGTTGGCCCAAAGGCCTTTCACTCTAGTTTTGATGATGATTAACTCATGTAGTTATGTGTACTAATCATCTTGTGATTTTAGTTTCAGATTATTAATCAAGATATTAGTTGGTGTTTAGCTTCAACAAGATGAATTAGAAGCTTGCACATGTTGATTCAAGAGCCCGCGCATCAAAGATCATACATTGCACTTGCTCGGTGAATCAAGAGTTTTTGGATCGAGCCTACTTGGAGATTGCGCTCTAGCTTGGAGATTGCGCTCTACAAGAAGACTTAGGTATCCATAGTTTTAGTTTGGGTTTAGATCCTAATTGTAAAGATTAGAATAGTATGATAAGCTCAAGTTCACAACACACACACCTTTCATGTTTGATTTTCGGTTTTAGGTTTAACCAATCTTGGTTTTCATGAATAGATTTTTATCAAAATAAGTTTACATGGTTTATGTATATTAGATTTGTTCTATATACATGCATGCTTCAGTTGTTTAGACAAACTTTGTTTGATAATCTATTCCATGTGTTTTATGATTTGGTATTTACAACAAAACATATTTTTGGACTTAATGACAAAAATCATGATATATATATGTTTCTTGTATATTGAATTTCTATTCATATACAATATGCTTCAAAGTGTTTAAATATCATATTTTTGTATCATGGATAAGTTTTAGACAATGTGTATTTTTTCTATTCAAAATACAAGGTTTTAGAAAATACGGTTTTTGGTTTTTGGCAAAATTTCTACGACACAAAAATAGTCAAATATGTTTGAAATTTGTGTTAGGATTTTTAACACAAGTTTGTATTTCAATATAAAATGATTAAAACTATTTTTATGGAATTTTAGAGATTTTGTGGGATTTATTATAATTTTTTTCCCCAGATTTCAGACCTGATTTTTGTCTGCCAGGCTTGGCCGGTCGACTGGTACGGTCGACCGCACCAAAGAAGCCAGTCGACCGTTCCGGTCGACCGACGTGCACGGATACGTGCACGCTGGCTGACTCTGTATCCGGTCGACCGAAGCGGTCGACCGACGGAGAGCTGTTGGCTCTCAGGAATTCTCGGTCGACCGAGGCGGTCGATCGGTAGCCACAACGGTTCAGAATTTGACCGTTGGGCGGTCGACCGGGCCGGTCGACCGGCAGGGTAAATCTGGCAAATATTTTGTAAACGGTTAGTTTTCTAAATTGCCTATAAATACCCCATTTGAGAGAGTTTTTCTCTAAGAATTTTTGGGCTAAAATTTTCTATCTCTCTGGTGTTTTTGCTGCAAGAAAAAAATAGGTTTTTGGATTCAAAGTGAACAATCTTTTGTGTTTTTGATTAGGGTTTGAAAAACCAAAAAAAGGGATTTTGGGAAAAGCTTTTGCTTGAACTTCTATATCTTGATTTCATTTGTTTCCAAAGGTTTTTCTTTGAGTTGCTGGTTTCATATCCCTTGGTTTTCTCCACACTTGAGCTAAAAATCTACTATCTATATCTATAGGTTATTTGTGTGGAAGAAGAAGTTGTTTGTGGTTGTTTTTGTGACCACCAAGTTGTAACCCAATCTTTTCTTAGCTTTGTGCTTTGGGTTGTATCCCTCTAGTTGAGAGGTGATCCTTGTATGGTTGGTGATTGGGAGTTTGTTGTATTGGTTTGAAATTTTGCCTCAAGGAGGAGGTTGTGATTGTTGGAGTTTGCCTCAGGGAGGAGGTTGTAAAGAGAGGAGTTGGGTACTCCTTGTAAAGGGTCCTAAGTGGACGAGCTAGTGGAAATCCTTCGTGTGTCGAAGGCGGGGATGTAGAGCTGGGTGCTCGAACCTCGATAACATATCTTTGTGTTTGCGCTTGACTCATTGGCTCTCTCTACTCTCTCTTTACTTTGTGCCTTGCATTTATTTACATTGCTCATTCATATTTTCTTGGCTTGGTTGTGTGCATCACTTGTTGATAGCACTTGAGTGTAATTTGCAATTATTTTTAAATTCCGCATTTAGTTCTTAGATTAGCATTGTCACCTATTCACCCCCCTCTAGGTGACTTTTCAATTGGTATCAGAGCTAGTGCTCCTGATATTTAGGTTTAACCTCCTAGGAGTGATCTTGGTTTGCTAATCTTCATTTGCATTTTCATTTGCACACATATAGTTGCACTAATGGCTAGCCCTCCCATGTTTGACCATTTTAGACTTAATGATTGGAAGGCTAATATGGCTAAACATTTAAAAGACCTAGGACATCTAGTTTATCAAGCCATTACCATAGAATCCCTCCCAAATAGTAGCAAGAATAAGAAGGCCAATGCATTAGCACTTAGAGCACTTAAAGCATCTCTCAATGAATTTCTTTTACCCGTTTTTGATCACTATGATTCGGCTTTTGCAGTTTGGAGTATCTTGACGTCTCCCGAGCTTCCAAGGATAATTAACAAGATGAGGAGATCTAAAAGAGAAAAGTCCGGAGAGCAATGCCTCATGGTCCAAGGGAAGAACTCCCTTGAGGTACAATCGGATTCTCATATTGATGATAGCTCTAGTTCCTATTGCCATGGTTGTTTTGAAGTTCAAACTTTAAATATGAAACTTGCTCAAAAGCTTGAAAATTTGTTGGAAAAACATGATTTGTTGAAAGAGGATAATCTTGTGTTGAAAAATGAATTAAAGGATTTATGCTCTAACTTTGAATAGGTTTTGCAAGAGAAGGAAGAGATTGCAAGTGAATGTGACTCACTTAAATCTCAACTTGAACTTGCTTTAAAGGAAAATGAATTTTTGAAAAACAAAAATGATTGTGATGATGTTGTAAAGCAAAATGAGATTTTATCTTCTAAATTGGATCTTGTTTTTAAAGAAAACCTCACTTTGAAAAATGATATTGATTCAATTACTAAAGAATAGGATTTGGTTTTGAAGAAAAATGAATCTTTGAAAATGATATTGATTCCCATGTGTGCCATGCTAGTATAGCATCTTCTTCTTCTTGCACACCTATTGCATGCTCCACTTTGTCTTCTTCTATTGAACATGATATAAATGCTTTGAAGAAAAGTGTTGAATGTTTGGGCTCCACTTTGAGCCAATGCACATGAATCATTCACGTTTGGAAACCTAGGTTCGCAAGAAACAAGGTCCATCTTTGCATGCACACCCTACACGGCATACACATGCTTTTCATGATCACCATCATCATATGTATGCTCACGTGTACACATGTACACATTGTGGTCGAAAAGGCCACCTTGCTAGATTTTGTTATGATCGCATTTATCATGAAAATTTAGCAACTAATTATGTTTGGGTTAGAAAAGATACTAACCCCCGTGGACCCACAAAGAAATGGGTACCAAAAACCACCTCTTTGACTTTTGATGTAGGTGGGAGCTCTCGCGTCACGTGAGGGTATTGGTGCCTTGAGGTGGATGCATTCTAAGCTAAAAGGAGAACCATTTGGATGCTTCACTCTCAAGGAAATTAGGTGGAGAGGACCACCATGTTTTGGAGAACTAGAGATGCACCTTCATCGGTTTTGGTATCATTCTCTAACTCCCATTTTTATTTGCATACTTTCCATGTTCATCTATTCATAGCATGTTTTGTTTCATTGTTCATTATGCTTATGCTATGTTAGTTAGATTAGTGTTATACATGTTTAGTTACTTGAGCACCCATGTTTCATATGGATCTATATTTAGTGTTCTCACCTTGTTAGAACTAACATGTATGCCCTAGATCTAATGCACATACATTTGCATTATGACCATTTGGATGTTTATGATTATATGATGATTTGTTTTGATGACTCATGTTTTAGTATGATAAATGCCATGTTTGTTAGACCCTTGACATGCATGTTTAGCTTATGAGATCACCCATGTTTAGTATGGACCCTTATTTTGTGTTCTCTTTATGTTTAGCTATCATGTTGATCATAGTTCTAATGCACATGTTTTTGTCATGTAAAAACATATGGTTGACTATGACTTTTTGTTTTAATAATTCATGTTTTGATTATTATGTTGGTTCATGATTCCCGTTTCATGCTTCATGTTTTGACTACTTGCTTGAATGATAGTTTTCATTAAAACTAGGATTTATACTTGTACAACGAGTGAGCTACAAATAGACTTTTATATATGTTTGTGCTTGAACGCTCATTTGTATTCATTTGATGTACTAGTATAGTCTAGTTTTGATGATTCTTGCATTTGACTTGTATTCATCATTTTACATGTTTTGTTTTAACCTCATGTATATGTCCATCTTGTCCAAACTATTGAGTATACATGTACATCCTTGAGCCACGTGCCTTCATGCATATACTTTTGTGGACTCATTGTGTTTAGGATATGTATGTATACTTTAGTTTGTACATGACATACATATGCCATGAAGTTTAGATCATTTGGATGAATTCATGTTTTTTTTAAAGATGAATTCAATTGGTGATTTCACAATGAATTTCATGTTTTTAATTTTGAGCTTGATTGTCCATTTTCATGTTGATATGTTTCTCACAACACTTGTACACTCACCTTATTTAATGTTTTCTCATGACTTAGTTTTCATGAGTACAAATTGTGCTATATGGATTTTTGAGTGTTTTAGTGCCATATGGTTTACATGCGTCTTCATGAAAAATATTTTTATTTGAAGGATCTCATACTAGTTGATTCATATAACTAGTTGTGTTATTCTTCATTTGGTAGTGATTTTCAAACGTACTCTACTTTCAAATCTATTTTTGAAAACCCCTACCATCAATGGGCGGTTGGATGGGAGATCATGTTCTTGTATGCTTTATAATGAAAATCCTTTTTATCTTGAACCATGATTGGGTGGTAGGTTATATGAGATATACACTTGTATTTATTGTTGTTTCAATTGGTATCATTGAATTCTTTCAATTGGTATCGATATGACATCTTTTTGTATACTCATATATGTTTGTATTTTATATATGTATGCTTGCACTTCATATAGTATCAAATTTTAATTGATATCTATCTTTTACATACATATATAGATGATTTATTTGTGCTTCAAGATATCACAAATTTTGTTTATGCTTAGCTTGAACTTTTCAAATTGAAACAATGTTAAAGCAAATTTTCAATTGATTTAATTTTCAATTGGTATCTTATTTCAAGCATATGCATATTTTCATTTGGTATTTCATAAAAGGGGAGAAAACTAGTATTTTATTTTTCAAATTGGTATTTTATCTTTCAATTGATATTTTTTTGGTATTCCACTCCCTTGCTTTATGATAGAAAATAAAGATTTCAATTAGCAAAGAAATAATCTCAATTGGTATCTTGTGTTTTAAAGAATAATAGTTTCATTTGGTATCAAGATTTGTTTTTTTTAGGGAAATTCAAAATTAGTATTGTTTAATTCCAAATTGGTATCTAGTTTGTTTGTTTACAATTGGTAGGTTATTTGTTTACTTACTAATGGTATCAAGATTTTCATTTTTTGTGTGTTTTCAATTGGTATCAATATACACTTCATTGCCACATTTTTTTTTGTATCATATTTGATTTAACCCTTTATTAGTTCTTTGCTTTGAACAAAAAAAGGGGGAGAAAAATTTATTGTTTTTGCTTTTATTTTTAACCCTTTTTGATGATTGACAAAAAGGGGGAGAAGAATTTGGAGTTGATATGCATGAGTTTTCAGTTTTATGTTCATTTCATCTCCATTGGTATCAAGAGCATTATGAGTTTTGTTTTTATTAATATCCATTGGTATCAAGAGCATTATGAGTTTTGTTTTATTAATATCCATTGGTATCAAGAGCATTATGAGCTTTGTTTTTATTAGTATCAAGAGTTTTGTTTGGTAAGATTATTTGTTTTGTTTTAATTGGAATCAAGAGCATGTTTCATATGCATATTCATTTTATGTCAAGAACCTTGTTTATATGCATCTTATTGTTTGTTTATTCCTATGCATGAGTTAAGGGGGAGCTTCTTTGAAGCATTACTTTAATCCATGCATATATAACTCCATGAGTTTTGTCATCATCAAAAAGGGGGAGATTGTTGGCCCAAAGGCCTTTCACTCTAGTTTTGATGATGATTAACTCATGTAGTTATGTGTACTAATCATCTTGTGATTTTAGTTTCAGATTATTAATCAAGATATTAGTTGGTGTTTAGCTTCAACAAGATGAATTGGAAGCTTGCACATGTTGATTCAAGAGCCCGTGCATCAAAGATCATACATTGCACTTGCTCGGTGAATCAAGAGTTTTTGGATCGAGCCTACTTGGAGATTGCGCTCTAGCTTGGAGATTGCGCTCTACAAGAAGACTTAGGTATCCATAGTTTTAGTTTGGGTTAGATCCTAATTGTAAAGATTAGAATAGTATGATAAGCTCAAGTTCACAACACACACACCTTTCATGTTTTGATTTTCGGTTTTAGGTTTAACCGATCTTGGTTTTCATGAATAGATTTTTTATCAAAATAAGTTTACATGGTTTATATATATTAGATTTGTTCTATATACATGCATGCTTCAATTGTTTAGACAAACTTTGTTTGATAATCTATTCCATGTGTTTTATGTTTTGGTATTTACAACAAAACATATTTTTGGACTTAATGACAAAAATCATGATATATATATGTTTCTTGTATATTGAATTTCTATTCATATACAATATGCTTCAAAGTGTTTAAATATCATATTTTTGTATCATGGATAAGTTTTAGACAATGTGTATTTTCTATTCAAAATACAAGGTTTAGAAAATACGGTTTTTGGTTTTTGGCAAAATTTCTATGACACAAAAATAGTCAAATATGTTTGAAATTTGTGTTAGGATTTTTAACACAAGTTTGTATTTCAAAATAAAATGATAAAATTATTTTTATGGAATTTTAGAGATTTTGTGGGATTTATTATAATTTTTTTTCCCCAGATTTCAGACCTGATTTTTGTCTGCCAGGCTTGGCCGGTCGACTGGTACGGTCGACCGCACCAAAGAAGCCAGTCGACCGTTCCGGTCGACCGACGTGCACGGTTACGTGCACGCTGGCTGACTCTGTATCCGGTCGACCGAAGCGGTCGACCGACGGAGAGCTGTTGGCTCTCAGGAATTCTCGGTCGACCGAGGCGGTCGACCGGTAGCCACAACGGTTCAGAATTTGACCGTTGGGCGGTCGACCGGGCCGGTCGACCGGCAGGGTAAATCTGGCAAATATTCTGTAAACGGCTAGTTTTCTAAATTGCCTATAAATACCCCATTTGAGAGAGTTTTTCTCTAAGAATTTTTGGGCTAAAATTTTCTATCTCTCTGGTGTTTTTGCTGCAAGAAAAAAATAGGTCTTTGGATTCAAAGTGAACAATCTTTTGTGTTTTGATTAGGGTTTGAAAAACCAAAGAAAAGGGATTTTGGGAAAAGCTTTTGCTTGAACTTCTATATCTTGATTTCATTTGTTTCCCAAAGGTTTTTCTTTGAGTTGCTGGTTTCATATCCCTGGTTTTCTCCACACTTGAGCTAAAAATCTACTATCTATATCTATAGGTTATTTGTGTGGAAGAAGAAGTTGTTTGTGGTTGTTGTTGTGACCACCAAGTTGTAACCCAATCTTTTCTTAGCTTTGTGCTTTAGGTTGTATCCCTCTAGTTGAGAGGTGATCCTTGTATTGGTTGGTGATTGGGAGTTTGTTGTATTGGTTTGAAATTTTGCCTCAAGGAGGAGGTTGTGATTGTTGGAGTTTGCCTCAGGGAGGAGGTTGTAAAGAGAGGAGTTGGGTACTCCTTGTAAAGGGTCCTAAGTGGACGAGCTAGTGGAAATCCTTCGTGTGTCGAAGGCGGGGATGTAGAGCTGGGTGCTCGAACCTCGATAACATATCTTTGTGTTTGCGCTTGACTCATTGGCTCTCTCTACTCTCTCTTTACTTTGTGCCTTGCATTTGTTTACATTGCTCATTCATATTTGCTTGGCTTGGTTGTGTGCATCACTTGTTGATAGCACCTGAGTGTAATTTGCAATTATTTTTTAAATTCCGCATTTAGTTCTTAGATTAGCATTGTCACCTATTCACCCCCCCTCTAGGTGACTTTTCAATGCGGGCTTTGGACTCTGCATCTTTGTACCGCAATAATGCTGAAATGTGAGTTTCAACCCTCGCGTCTTGGTCCTTGGTGTGATGTTGAGACGTGAGTTTCAACCCTTGCGTCTTGATGCTGCACTGATGGCGAAGACTAGCCCTACGTCTGGAGTTTGGATTTTGCTTTTGATGACTTATCTTCAGTGATTTTAGACAGCCTACAGAACCCCTCTAAAGTTTCGATATTCTAAGGTTGACTGGGACGGATTTCGAAATACTTTGGACTCTAGTTGAATTCGTACTTTTCATGATTGGACTGACAATCATTTGAGATACTCTGAGCTTGATCGCATCTGGAGTATGGTCTTCGTGAGTGTAATATAAAACCCTTTGAAGCCGCCAGAGACGATCGTGGTGAGTGTCTAGATATGCAGCCAAGACCTCCTTAGTGCTCTGAGCTGGTTGTTGGTGTACTTTGAACCAGGGGTGAACAGTCGCTTGTTTGTGCCAGTGTTCTGTTGAACTAATTTACAGAAGCAAAGACTGAATGTAAGTTTTGTAGACGCAGGGGTCATGTTGTTCTAGAGACGCATGGAGTGGGGACGCATCTATTAGTTTGCTGAAGAAACGCGGCTTCTGGAGGGACGCGATCTTTGAGATGAAGACGCAGCTCTTAATCTGTGAACTGGCGCGGCTTTGGCCTTGCTGAAGAGGCGTGACTTTTTGGAGGGACGCGGTTTTTGTTAAACACGAATCCGTGTTTTGAGCGCGTTGCCATCTGTCCGGCGAAATTGAGGGGACATCTTTTCTTTGGTGCGCGAATTTTGTGTTGCATTTAATATGCACGCCACGCGTCAGGCGGGATTAGGCCTCGAGTCAAGCGTCGCGTATCTCTGCGAATCACTATGCCTATAAAAGACATCAGTCTTTCAAGAGTCATCATTAAACTATTCTTCTTCGCCGAGCATTATATCTAGGGTTAAGAAAAGCATGAAGCTTTTTCTACTTTCACCATCTTCAAAACTGATCTTACGGTCGAAATGGCACCAAAGCTAAGCATGTGGCTTCGTCCTCGAGCACTGCTACTCCTGAGACTCAGATGGGCGTTTCTTCAATGCAGGAGGCCCCTATTTCAGGTAGTAAAATCATCTGATTTGGTTTCTGCCATTGAAGGGGCTTAAAGAGTTCTTTTAACTCTTAAGTCTCTTTTGAATGTGAACCGCCAATACGAGGCTCATGCCCGTGTTTGATCTTCAGACGCGGCTCTTGAATTGGTAGGCAAGATGCTGATTTGATAACCTCTGCGTATTTACTTCATCAACTTGAGTCCGTACCTGTTTGTTGAACGTGGATCTCGTTGAGCCTTATGTTTTGGACTCAATGCTCAGAATATTTCTAAGTGTGGGCAGTTCAGACGCAGACTTCTTATGATTCTCGCGTCTTGTAAGATCAGACGTGAGTTTTACTGAATTTCACGTTTGAGTCCAATACTTAGAAAATTTTCTAAGTTATGAATTTTGAAATGCGGCCTACATGCAAGCCTCGCATTTTTGAGTCTAGACGCGGACTTTGCTGATTTTCGCGTCTGGATTCATTTCTGCGTTTGAACCTCAAGCACTTAGTCTTTTTTTTTTTTAGATTTTTGACTAAGTGTCATCTTCATTGCAGTACGATACTCTTCTAGTCCTCTGTCCAAGAAGTGTCATTTGGGCACATAGGTGGCGCTGATCGTAATCTGACATTCGTGCTTCAGAAAAACCGCTCCTGTGACTTTCGGTAAATCAAAGGAGCGAAGGGAGAGAGGATCATCAAGGCCAGTATAGTGACCCTTCGGGAAATCATCTCCGATGGATTGTTCGAGACAGATTCCCGTACTTCGTTACGGAAGCCTGCTTTCTTCTTCGGTGATGCCATTAACGAGGATGATAGGACTCTGCATGACGGAGGTTACAAGTGGCTCCGTCAGATAGGGGATAGGAGGTTCTTTCTTCCCAATATGGAGAGGATGTATTCCTTGTCCTATCTTCAACACATGTCTGTTCATCGTGCGATGGATTGGGATCTTTCCCGGTTTGTCTCCGGCGTCTCTCTTGGCAGATTAGATGCCAAGGAAGTATATTCTGCAGGCCATGGGAAAGATATCTTCGGTTTATTTCCTAGGTAGTTAGGCCTGATATCCGAAGGGAGAAACCCCTCAGCTTGGAGCTATTTTCATCAACCAGTTTATGAAAGTTAGGGGTGATTTTCCCGTCGACTTTCGTTCGCTCGGGTGGGTTCATTCTACCAACAAATCCTGGTAGAGTTGGATGGTTGGGTTTGTTCTTGTTGAGCTTGGGGCTCTGCTGCAGCAGGTGGGCCTATATCACTCGATCAGGGCCGTATAGTATGGCCTCCTGCAAAGTTCCTACAAATTTTATGGTGTCCTGGAGCATTATAATCCTTTGACAGGCACATTTTTTACTCTAGTCGGAGAGATGGAGCTCGCTCTTCATGAACTGTATGAGTCTCGGGGCTTGTTATGGGAGATGCCGCTTATGAAGAATACGTCCCGACTTCTGAGGAGCTTCACCTCCTGAAGGAGGATCCTCAGGTATATGAGATATATTGAGAAGTGTTGTGCCACTTCCACATATGCGGCCAAATATTCTCCTGGAGGAATAGGGGTGTCAAGTAGATGTCCTGGGCGAGTTATCTGTTCAACGGCATAAATGAGAAAGATAGCCTAGTGACTAGTCTAGCTCCTTGCACTGACGAGGAAATTGTTGAGAGGATCAACGCCTCTGCGAGCTCTTACACCACTGAGTTGAACGAGGACACTTTCAGACCAGATACAGTCTTTGAAAGTTTTCATCACCAGGCTCGAGTTCCCATTTCTGACCGGGCTCTATTAGCGGGCTTCCTCATGCTGTGGCTGAAACGTTGTGTAGTGCCAACACTGCCACATGAAGTAATTGTTGCCAATGTAGTATACCCGGTAGTTTTGCTTGCCTACGGAAGGTCTATCGCCCTCCTTCTAGTAATGATGGCCGGAATTCAAAGTGGGTTACATTCTCTGATTAAAAGCCTGTGCCAAGTGGAGGCCATTGTCGACTTCGAGGGCAGGCCAGAGGTTGATTCGGAGAGAAGGCCGAGAGTGAAGACCCCTAACCCCAGGATCGAGCTTCCATATACGTACTTGATGGTTTGGTACGTTATGCGCTTCCCTTCACTAATGACGGCGGTGCCTCTTTCTGCAGGTTTTGTTCCCTTCGTGTGGAAGCTGAAAAATTCGAGCTGGTCTTGCTATTACATGTTCTATGTTCAGAAATATATTCTAAATGCTTCGAACTATCAGCTCGACCGTTGCTTCCCTGAGATTGCTGGTGCATCTTATGGAGATAAATTTGCCGACCTTGCGGGACCAGATGATTTTCAAAGCTGTCATCAGGAGTCTTCTGGTGGTTGATTAATATTCGGCCTGGATATCTGATCTTCCGGTAAGAGAATTCATGTACGATCGAGCCTTACATGCCCAGTCGTTTCGCTCGGCAGTTCGGCTATGATCAACTATATATCGGCAACCCCAACGCTACCTCTGCTTCAGCGGAAATTTATTTAAAGGTGCCCGGGTGTGGTACTACAGCGTGACTGGAGGGACAAAAGCTGTTTTCAGCCTTCCTCAGCAGACGCCTAATTGTTATACCAGCCTCAGCTTCTATACCTGGTACTCCCTGGCTAGTAGAATGCTTGGTTTCAGAATAAATACCTCTTGCATTAGGAGCATCAAGGCGTCTTATAAGGACAAGTTGGAGTCAACAAACGTATGCGAGGTATGGACGAATATCAGGCTGCTGAGAGGGAAACAGGAGGGGAAGCAGGGATGGGAAAAAGGGCAGCAGCACCCAAGGGGCAGCCTGCTAAAAAGAGTCGGCAGGCTGTGTCCAAATGTTCCCACGGCTCTGCTTCCAAGGGTAAGCCTATCCCGAAGAAGGCTAGGAGGGAATCAGAGGCCGAAGCTTTAATGCCCAAGATAGTTCCTTCTAGTGTTGAGGATCAGGGGAGGAGGAAGAAGAGGAAGAGGAAGTCCCCATCCTTTGTCCTCGCGGTCTACGCAGCAGGGGCCCTGTGATTTTGGAAGAGGGGGAACTCACGGGTGAGCCCGTCATGGCTGAAGAGGTCGAGCGACACGAAGTTGACTTGATGAGAAGGGGTGACGTGGAGATTCCGGAAATCTCAACTCAGTCTGAGCCTTCTTCAGTCCCTGAGGGTAGGGTAGAGGTGCAACAGCCTGTGTCGCCTGGTATATTGATGCCACCCTGGCGGATTATCGATCAGGGGCCTATTACTGGGGTTGTCGGCGGTAAAGCTTCGATCGCTGAGACTGCCTGTGTCGAGTTGTCGTCTTCCTCGTCTGAAGAACATGGATATTACTCTGGCGAGGAGATCGATTTTGGCGACGAACTTGCTCTTTCAGACACAAGCAAATTCTCACAGATCACAGAGGAAGAGATACAGGGTTACGACCCTGTGACAGCTTCGCCAATAGCAATGATCACTACTACTGAAGGTACTTTCTTTATCTTCCTGAATTGATTTCCCATCAAGTTAGGAATGAGATTTAACATTTTCTTTTTTACTTTCTTCTACAAGGCTGGCTGTCAGTAATGAAGCCACAACTTCTTCTCACATTGAGGAGATGGTCCAAGAGTTGGCCCAGTAGGATGGCCTTGAGGCTCTGCTACCGAGATGCCTCAAGAGAGTACAACCACCAAGGTCAGGGATACCTCATCCCCACATGGATTACCCAGGGATCTACCATCTTCAGATCCTCAACTTGGTAAGAGAATACTGACGTATTGGATACTCTCTTTTTTATCACTACCACTGATATTTAATGGTGTGGTTTACAGAGGGCACTGAGATAGCCCAAGTAGAGAGTCCCACGGCAAGCATTGACGATAGCACAGTTCAAACATCGGCTGGGGAACCCAATGCCGTAGAGTTTGCTGTTACTTCTGTTACGGTGGAAGCTACTACACCGATAACTGTCCCGGAGGTATCGGTTACTTGCTCCATGTTTGATGAGCCTGTTGTTGGCCTTACCCCTGCACAAGTAGAGCTGGTCCTCGTTTCTCATTTTGTTACGGAAAGGGGGTCCGGCAGTACATCAGCAGGGTTATCTCCAGCTAACGACATTTTAAAAGAGCTAGCACGTCAAATGGTACAACAATTTTTTGCTTCAATGAGGTCCTGTATTGATCTGATCCTTTCTGGGGGCAGTTCTTTTGAGTTTGCCAGGATACTTCTCGAAAATCAGATCGAGAACATTGGTCATACTGGGAGTCCTTTGCAGGCTAGGACGTGCCTGATGCTGGTTGAGCAGTTGGAGAGCCACCTTAAAGAGGTCAAGACCCTGGAGAAGGCTGGCTCAGTGGATGAGCCTCGGTCGACACTGAGTAAGCTTCTTGCCGCTCAAGAACATGAGCGATAGGAGATAGAGGAACAAATAGTTGAAGAGGCCCGCCATCTCCAGCATTTCCAAGCTGACCACCAAAGACTGATTGGCGACTCAAGGAATCTGAAACCGTCATCCAGAGTGCAGAGCAAGTTATCACCACTGCTCAGATTACCATTGCTAGGGCGCAAGCCTTGATTGAGGCAATGAAAATTGTTGCTGCTAGAAAAGGCTGGAAGAGCTGAAAACTGCCAGGAAACAAGTTCAAGAAAACCTTTCTGCTCATTCTTTCAGGTTGGAGTCTCTTCAGGCGCAATTGGCTACGAAGAGATTTTTGTCTGAGGAGGAGCTATGGGTTTAAGCTCTGATGGAAGATGAAAGGGCGCGTCAGATCGAGATGCTTCACCTCTGGGAATAAATTCGTTCTTTAGGGAATTAGGATTATTAGTCTTCTTCTCTTTTTTGTATTATCCCTTTTTTTTTGGCAACACTCCATTTGTCAAATAAGAGTGTTTGTATTAATTTTATCATTTTTGAGTCAAATAATAAAAGTCTTCAAAATTTTGTCTCATCTTTACCCTTTCAGATTCTTTGCTGGCTGTAGATGAACTCAATTTTTATAATCGTAATCCTTGACTGTTTGTGAAAATACAGTCTTTAGTCGTTTTGATAGAGAACGACCATGAACAATAAACTCAGGCTGAACTGAGTTCTTGAGCGAGACGTGGCTCTTATTTGTAGCGGAGACGCGGTTCTAGGAAACGCGACCCTGACTCACTAATGGAGACGCCATTCAGGCTCACCAAGGAAGATGAACGAACCTTTCTTTTCGATAAGGACGCGACTTTATGGAAGGGCGCGGATCCATGGACGCGGCCCTTGATTCTGTCAAGATGCAGAATTCAGGATGTAGTGGAGACGCGGTCTTGGGCTTCTCAAGACTGACGCACGGATCTCAGCTAGTTGATTGGTCACTAATGTTACATATTAAATATCATATGTCCATACTTATTATAGAATAAAAGCCTGCATTGTTCTAATTAATTGTTAATTTATTTGCAGGCCCAATCTTTAAGGAGATGAACAGAAATGAGCCCAAAGCCTACAAAAATTCTGAATTAAATTAGAATTAATTCGCACCAAGTAAATCAGGGCAAAATCAAGAGGTGGAAAAACCGGTTGAGAAGAATCCTCTCAGAATCGATCGGTTAAAGTCAAAAATCAAGGCCATTTCGTCAGAATCCGGGACTCAAACTGCAAAAACCAACTCCAAATAAAGTCAGAAGGCCAAACCAGCGCTACCCACCAACAGGGTGTGGCCACCAGGCCACACCGTGGCCGCGGAAATGTGGCAAAAGCCGCGTTTTCGTGGCATTGTTGGGGAGTTAGGGGGAGCGTTTGCTCCCCCGATCTCCCCGGGATTCTGGTTGTTGGGGTTTTGGCCTATAAAAGGCCATTCTTTGTGCTGAAATGGGAGGACCATGCAGAGATAGGACTTAGCCAAGTTTTTCATTTCTTAGTTTAGGTTTTTCTTTTCTTTTCATGTAAATTGTATGTAGGCTTAGGTTAGATGATGATTCATGTAAGTAAGAGAGAGAGGCTGATGTTGAGAGTGACACCGATGTACCCTCCTCCTTTCTTCCATTGTTTCAGTAAGTAATAAAGGTAAATGCTTGTTTTTATGTTCTGCTTTACTTTACTTTTCTTTTGCTTTCTTCTTCCTCCTTCTACTTTACCTCGTTTTTTTTTGTTGAGTTTACAAGTGAATTCTAGAGCACAAGTATAACGATGTTATGTGAGTGCCAACGATAGTTCATGAAGACGTTCTCCTCCTCAAGACGTATCACTTCATGCTTGTGCTAGACTTGATGATATAATGTGAACGGGGACTGAGCTCGGGCTTATGATCTATGCGTTGAACGCATCCTAAACAAAGGTAGAACATGCAAGGTTTTCAAGTAAGTCATCAATCAAATTAGGTAAGTATTTCTTCACTCTTCTTTCTTTCTTCTCTTTTATTTCTTTAGTATAGATCACCACATCTCCCAAATCTTCCAAATCGTTTTCACTCTTTTTTCCAATTCATTTGTATATAGTCATTCTCCGGTTTTCTCCACTTTCTATTCTACCACTTTCTTCTTAACTTTAACATAACTATTTTTCTCTTTTCTTTTTAAGAAACAAAGAAGAATCTTCGTTTTATTTTCATAACGATTTCAATAAAGAACGTAAACGCTTCTATCGCAAAACCCTCCTTGTGGATCACGACCCGCATAGCCACTTGCTATAGCGGTAAGACTTGAGCACTTGCACATCTTCATTCTAAGTTCTGTAATTCTGTATTTTATGTGCAGGTTTAGCTTCAATCAAATTTTGGCGCCGTTGCCGGGGAGGGTAACATGTTTTTTATTGAAATCTGAATTTTTTTTGAAAATTTTTTAGAACTAAACGAATTTTCTTCTCTGTTGCAGGTTACAGGGCAATCAAAGCAGGGAATTAATATTGCAGTGACATACAAGTGGCCTTGGGCCTCTGCTCTAGAAAGCAGAGACCAAGGGCCCTCTGAATTGCCGCGTTTCCATGGCAAAAGCCGCGGAACCGCGGTAATGAAGAGTTGACTACTAACAGCTTTTTACAGGGCTGCTTAGTTTACAAAAATTCTAGTTTGCTGCAATTCTTTATTTCCTATATACCATCACATAAGCCTGCTAATAATCAACAGTAAAACGTTTGTTGCAAAAGTTAAAAATTGATTAGACGTTTGCATTTTAGGCACGCGTTTTTTCAATTCATTTATTTTTTTTGTTGAAGAGTGCTGGAGCAAGGTACGTTCGCACTGCATGTAGAATAGGATTCATCTCTTGGTTGATTTTCATTGCTTTGAGTGATTCCTATTTACATATCTTGTACACTTGCACAAAATATTTTAAGGGCACTAACCCATAACAAGATAAGGTGGGGATTTAATCACCCTTCCTTAGCCCAAAAATCACATTCCAAGCACTCACTAACCTAAGCCTAACTAAAATTGAGTAGACGTTGGCCCTAGGGACATCTAGGACTTAATTAGGAGATTATCCTAAGGGGAAAAATGTTGGAATCTGACTCCTGCAAAATCAGTGTCTAGGAAAGGGATTGAGGGCTGAAAGCCCGAAGGTTGGTGGTTATTTAATTAAGGAACGTCTTTGACGGAAAACCTCCCACCAACCTTGCCCTGACCTGGCTGATTAGCTTGTGGTCAAAGTCTACATTAGACCTCCCGTGGACAGTCTAATCAGTTAGGAGTCGTCTAGGTCATAGGTCTACCCTAACCTAGTTAGAATTTTTTTTTTTTTTTGCTTATTTGTTTGTTTTTTGTTTGTATTCTATAGTGTGATATGGACTATAATAATAACTTTTTCAACTACAATAATAATCCATATTACACACCGACTTCATTTTTGGATATTACCAACCCGGCATATCATAACTTTGACCAACCTAGTGTGCCGGATTGGTCTTATCCGAATCAATATAACCCATACCCCCAATCTAATAACTATAAGTTCCATAATGATTTCAACTCTTCACCGAGTCAGTGGGGATTCACCTCCCCCGAGCATAATTTTCAACCACCTTGTCCTCCTTCTCCACCTAGTCCACAATATTTTCAAGATTCATACTCAGTTCCACCCGTCCAAAATAGGAAACCATCAATTTTGGAAATGAGTATGCGTGAGTCCAAACACAAATCCCAAAATCTGATGGACTCACAATTTCACTACCACTTCCAAGATAATTCTTCATCTTTTCATCAAAATAATGAACATATCACCTATGAAGAGATGCTTGAATCCATGACTCAGGCTCAAAACGCTCGTAATAGTGACATAGATATGATGGTCGAATCTCTACGTTCTCACCGTTGGACCAGTTCTGATGTCACTACCCATTCTGTTAGAGCCGAAGAGTCAGGTTGTTTTGAAAATCAAGATTCTATTTCAGAACAACCATTTGAACTTACCCAAACTCCAAATTTTGAAAAAGATATTGACAGTTTGGCAAGTTACTCCTTTCCTGAAATAGAACTTGAAATGATTATGATCCTGAACCCCAAATTAGTGATTCAATTCTTCTTCCTGATTCAATAATGACTCTGGTATCTTCACCTGACTTCAATCATTTCCCGGAGTCAACATTGGATCCTGTACCAATTCATAATAAAATTGAATCACCCATCTTTGAGGATCATATTGAACTTGACCAATTATACACTTTTGAAGATCCTATTGACAAATTGGCAAGTTCTCATTTTTATGATATTGAACTCAATGAGATATGTGACCTAGATTCTCAAATCTGTGATTCAGTTCAACTTTCTGAATCAATATTGACTCCTGTTTTATTACCAACCTTGAATAATATTCTAGAGTCAGTTTTGATTCCATCACCTATCATCCCTGAACTGGAATCACCCATATTAGGTCACATTCCATTGTTGGAAAACACATGTGGACTTGAGTTTCAACTTCTTGACTTGGACCCAATTTCAGAACCTATTTCGACTCTTGAACCTTTACTTGATTTAAGTTACCTTTCTGAGTCGGTATTAGTTCCTGTCCTTCCTTAGTCCAAGTCAATCATTCTATCATTTCATACTCCTTTCTGGGACGAGGTGGTTGACAAATTTGACTCCGAAATTAGTTATGGAATATGGAAATTAGATGGGATTAAATTTTTAATAAAAATTCTTCATGGATTTATCTTTTTAATGGGTTATATTAAAGATATTTCTGGTGGGTTCCTCCGAGACCCAAGAAAAGTTGATTGGGCCACGTTTCGTGGACCAATCAGACCACCACCGGAACCACCACCTTAAGGTAACCTTTCCTTCCCTTTCTTCTTTTTCATGCATCTATGTATTAATTCATACATTGAGGACAATGCATGAGATAGGTGTGGGGGAGGGTCTAACATAACTTTTCTTTTGTTTAAAAAAAAATATATTAACATTTTTCCTTACTTTTAAAAACCTTTTGAAAAATAGAAACAATATTTTGACTTATTTTTGTAAGAAATTAAGTTAATTTTAAGGAATAGGAAAATCCAAATTAGGATTTCTTATACTTGGTCAAAATAAGATTATTTGTTTGATTTTAAGGGTTAGGAAGATAATTTGTCAAAGTAATTTAGTCTTGATTTTTACCTTGATGAAGTATGCATACCTCATACACTTACACACTTAGGGTTCAAAAACAAAGATTCTTATGCCTTATAAAATATATATATATATATATATATCTTATACTTGGTCAAAATAAGATTATTTGTTTGATTTAAGGCTTAGGAAGATAATTTGTCAAAGTAATTTAGTCTTGATCTTTACCTTGATGAAGTATGCACACCTCATACACTTACACACTTAGGGTTCAAAAACAAAGATTCTTATGCCTTATAAAAATATATATATAAAAAAATAATAAACAAATCTAATTATTGATTAGCTAGGTGCTTTGGCCTAAGCAAGCCTTAGTATTTATGCGAAAGATGATTAGATAAGTTTGAAAGAAAATATATATATATATATATAACCCTCTGATTAAGCTGGGTATTTGTGCCTAATAAAGCATAAGTATTCACGCCTAAAACGGATCCATATAATAAAACCCTTAGTTTTGTGGCCTTGTTTGCTCGAGTCCTTAAGTCCTTGGGGTGTTTTCTCACCCAGTGCCCTAAGACCGTTTGGTTTGGGAGTCATCGATTAAAGGCTCGTTACATAGGCAGATTAGAAAGCCTAATAAAACTAAGGAATAATACCACAAATATATATATATATATATATATATATATATATATATATATATATATATATATATATAAGGCATAAGAGTTAGAGTTAATGAACCCTTAGTCAAAATTTTCACAGTCACAAGTGCATATGACTTAGGGTAAAATAATAGACTAGATGAGAAGTACAATTTGACTCCTTACTTTGATTGATAACAAATTTTTGAATAGAGACTAAGTTTAGGAATGAAAAATTCAGTTTTCCTATAACTTATAGATTGCTTAGATCTTACAATTATATTTTAAATATTTTTCTCTTTCAAAATGCTTTTAAAAAATACTAACTCTTTATTTCCCTTTCTTTATGGATTTTGTGGGTGCAATCTGCTGAAAACCCTCACGAGACAAAACTCATCCTCTAGGGGAAACCTAGAGGTTTAACGGCTTATTAAACATGCTCAATGCAATCGCGTGACCTGCGAAAGTGGTCTAATAATCCTTAGTATAGTTTAGTTGTTTTGCTCGAGGACGAGCAAAAGATAGGTATGGGGGTGTGATTGGTCGCTAATGTTACATATTTAATATCATATGTCCATACTTATTATAGAATAAAAGCCTGCATTGTCCTAATTAATTGTTTAATTTATTTGCAGGCCCAATCTTTAAGGAGATGAACAGAAATGAGCCCAAAGCCCACCAAAATTTTGAATTAAATCAGAATTAATTCGCACCAAGTAAATCAGGGCAAAATCAAGAGGTGGAAAACAGGTTGAGAAGAATCCTCTCAGAATCGATCGGTTAAAGTCAAAAATCCAAGGCCATTTCGTCAGAATCCGGGACTCAAACTGCAAACCCAACTCCAGATAAGGTCAGAAGGCCAAACCAGCGCGACCCACCAACAGGGTGTGGCCACCAGGCCACACCCTGGTCGCGAAAACGCAGCAAAAGCCGCGTTTCCGCGGCATTGTTGGGGAGTTAGGGGGAGCGTTTGCTCCCCCGATCTCCCGGGATTCTGGTTGTTGGGTTTTTGGCCTATAAAAGGCCATTCTTTGTGCTAAAATGGGAGGACCACGCAGAGATAGGACTTAGCCAAGTTTTTCATTTCTTAGTTTAGGTTTTTCTTTTCTTTTCATGTAAATTGTATGTAGGCTTAGGTTAGATGATGATTCATGTAAGTAAGAGAGAGGCTGATGTTGAGAGTGACACCGATGTACCCTCCTCCTTTCTTCCATTGTTTCAGTAAGTAATAAAGGTAAATGCTTTGTTTTTATGTTCTGCTTTACTTTACTTTTCTTTTGCTTTCTTCTTCCTCCTTCTACTTTACCTCGTTTGTTTTCGTTGAGTTTACAAGTAAATTCCAGAGCACAAGTATAACGATGTTATGTGAGTTCCAACAATAGTTCATGAAGACGTTCTCCTCCTCAAGACGTATCACTTCATGTTTGTGCTAGACTTGATGATATAATGCAAACGGGGACTGAGCTCGAGCTTATGATCTATGCGTTGAACGCCTCCTAAATAAAGGTAGAACATGCAAGGTTTTCAAGTAAGTCATCAATCAAATTAGGTAAGTATTTCTTCACTCTTCTTTCTTTCTTCTCTTTTATTTCTTTAGTATAGATCACCACATCTCCCAAATCTTCCAAATCGTTTTCACTCTTTTTTTCAATTCATTTGTATATAGTCATTCTCCGGTTTTCTCCACTTTCTATTCTACCACTTTCTTCTTAACTTTAACATAACTCTTTTTCTCTTTCTTTTTAAGAAACAAAGAAGAATCTTCGTTTTATTTTCATAACGATTTCAATAAAGAACGTAAACGCTTCTATCATAAAACCCTCCTTGTGGATCACGACCCGCATAGCCACTTGCTATAGCGGTAAGAATTGAGCACTTGCACATCTTCATTCTAAGTTCTGTAATTCCGTATTTTGTGTGCAGGTTTAGCCTCAATCACTAGTTGATGTAAACGCGACATTGGCTCAATAGAGACGCGGCTCTGGTCCCTTGATAGGGCGCTAACTCAGGCTGCACTGAGTTTACGATGGGGATGTGACATTCATCTTTCATTAGAGGCGCAGTTTTGGGTTCCTCAAGAGCAACGCACGGGATTCCGCTTGTTATTGAGGATGCGGACTTCAGGACGCAGCCTTTATGAACTTAAGACGCAACCCCTGAATGGACCCAATTCGCGCGTCAGCTCCTTATTGGGCTTTGACGTTCGTGCAGGAATTAAGGCTGATGGCTCTGATTTTTACGCCATTAATTGTAAGCCTCATGGCTTGCCTATAAATAGGCCTCATCTTCTTAACAGTCTGTTATTTAGACTGTTTCGCTTAAGAGCATGCACTCTGAGGGTCTTTATCTTGACTTATTTTTCTTCTCTTCATGGGGATGTGTTCTAATGGACAGCGAGAACTCAAAGCTTTCATGCTTTCTTTAATCTTTTCTAGAGATTATCACTGTCAAGTGATTTTAAGATCAAAAGGCATCGCTTTAAGTACCTTTTACGGCTGTGCCTTGATGCATAAAGTTCAACCTCTAATGGTTTCTTCTGCGGGTAGGAACAGCTTGTTGCCATGAAATACTCAGTCCCGCTGAGTTTCTATTTTCTTGCCTCTCAAAGAGAGTCGATCTTTTGATCTTTCTCTGGAAGTCTGACTGATGCGCCCGTTATTCAGAAGTCACGTCTTTTAGACTTCTTGATGAAGCGTGAGTTGATTGACCTCGAATTCTTGCTCAAAATCCTTTGAATGCGAGTGTGATGAACTCTATATTTGGATCTTAAAACACGAGCTTTGCATATAAAGTCCGCGTTTGAGGTTCTTGAGTTAAAGAATTTTAATTCTTTCGAGGCCCTTGGACTTGGATGTGGAACTCCCGTTTCTCAAACGCGGGTGTGGCGACTTCTGCGTCTGGTCTACCTCGCGTCTCGTATCTTAGACGCGGGTCTAAAATCGGATCGCGTTCAGATCGGCACTGGTTAAATCTGCGTCTGAAGTCCACAACTTCCACCGTGTCTGTCCTTTAGTTTGTATGTTGTTGCCTTGACAGAACTTTAGAATTTTTGCACTAGTCATTTCTGCGTTTGAAGTTTACCACTTCAAACCGCGTCTGCTTTTACATTTATGTCTCTGCCTTAATAGAATTTTAACCTTTTGATTTTTGTTCCTTATAGATTATGGCGGTCTCAGTCAGCCTTTTGCATCTTCGTTGGGCCTTTGGGAGAATACTTCGACCAACGAGCTTGTTCAATGGGCGAGCACTGGAGAAATCAAGGCTCCTGTTCATGGGCGAGGAGGATTTGCGCGATTGATGACATCCGTCAAGGCCTTATTGGCAAGTGCGCTAAGGTTTTCATGGTCACAGTGGATATGGTAGTGGGTATGTCTTCTTGCAGGTCACGGGAAAGAGAACGTTACCTGTAAGGTCTCGGATCCTCCCTTCACAAATCTTACCCCCAGAAGTGACATCGACGAAAAATCCATGCTCATTAGATGACTTTTTGGTGGTGGAGATGTTCATCAATGAAGGATCATGGCCTACACCAGTTGGTCGGGTGGAATCAGAATATTCTTCTGTATTTCGACCTCGACAAACACCATTGTTCTTGGCCAGCAATGAGCTTCTTCAATGTTTACATCATGCATTATGGTGTAATCAGCATCCGTTCATCTCCACCTTGATCAGTCTTTCTTCGGCGCTTTTCCATACATCTTGTATTGGAGTAGTGTAAATGCCTTAAGGGGTTTGTGCAACCTTTTACTGAGAGAAAGGGACTTCTTTGTACTCCTTTATTGTAACATTCAATCTTATTGTATAAGAGAGCGTCTTGTATCACTTTCATATGTTTGAATATAAATAAAAGTGACACTTTTCTTGTCTTTTTATATTGTCTTGGATTCTTTTTCGCATTGAAAATCAGACAAATAGAAGTAAGGACCTTTGACTTGCTAAAAAATGTGATAATAATCTTAACGAGTCAAAGTTTGGGGAAAAATCCTGTTTCAGGAATTCAAGAATGCAGTCAGAGGTGTGATACTAACTTATAGGAGTAGGGTAGTTCTTGTGGACCTGTCAATCCATAAATGAGAATGATAAGTGAAATTTATACCCCCACGGAGGATTACAAATGAGTTTTCATTAGAGATTTGGTATTAACTTGACTAAGACTCAGCTGGGGATTTAATGAAAATACAGTTAGAGGTGTAATGTTAACCTAACAATATTTTTAAGTGGACTTGTTATTCTGTTGACAAGAATAACAAGTGAGACTAGACTCGCGAGGGATCTAGGAGAACTTTTACCGTTAGAGGTGTGACATTAATTTAACGGATTGAATTAAATCTTATCAGAAGTGTGATGTTAACTTGACAAGGATATGACTCAGAGGTGTGATATTAACTTGACTCAAGAGTATTTCAGCTTCATTCAGGAAAATTGAAAGCGTCACTGTCATAGGTGTAATGTTAAACTTGACAGTGAGGGTAATGCTAGAGGTGTAATTTTGAACTTGGCATTGGTCATTCGACTTCGACAAGGAAGTCCGAGGAAAAGTCATGGCCATAGGTGTATTGTTGAACTTAGCAATGAACTGGACGCTAGAGGTGTGATGTTAAACTTAGCATCGCTCATCTCAGCTTTGATATGAAAGCCTGAGGAAAAGTAACTATCAGAGGTTTAATATTAAACTTGGTAGCAACTCAATCACTATTAGAGGTGTAGTGTTAAACTTAACAGTACTTTGTCAGAGATGTGATGTAAACCTGACAGTACTCGAATTGCGGTATAAGCAATTTTGAAGATGTGATGAGAATTGACAAGTGAAGTTTGGAATGTCAGAGGTGTAGTGTTAACTTGATAAATTTGAAGACTTGCTACTGCATATAGAGTTGAGACAAGTAAAGTTTGTACTCGCTGAGGAGTATTGAAGTTTTTCATTGTCAGAAGTATAGTGTTAACATAGCAATGATTACATTTGTGGACCTACCCTTCTAAGAAAGAGAATTGGTAGGGGACTTTTGTGGAAAGTGAATTGAACTGTCAGAGGTTTGATATTAACGTAACAACTATTGACTTTCTGGGGACATGGAAAATTTATTGTTAGAGGTGTAGTATTCACATAACAGTGAGTATTTTAAAAAGTTTTGTTGTCAGAGGTTTGATATTAACTTGACAGAATTCAGTTCATTTCATTAAGGAGATGAACACCGGTATTTTTTGTGATCCTACCATTCTGTAGGTGAGAATTGGTAAGAGATTTTAGAGGAGAAAGTGGGATCAAGACCATTAGGATTTTTAGCAAATCCTCAGCTATCAACAGATTTGGTGTGCGTTTACCAACTACCATTTGAGTTAGGCTAGCCATGCTATTCCCCTCAGCATGATGAGTTATCGAAGACTTATGTTGGGCTTAGAATCCAACATTTTCCTCTATCCTTAGCCGTCGGAGGCGTCGGATGTCAATCAGAAGAGTAACTAATGCTAAAACTAAAGTTTCACATTTTATTTCTTTCTCAATATTTACATCATGCATCATGATGTAACTAGTGCTCGATCTAATAAAGGAAAGAAGCTTTTCTGGGATCTGGTGTTTTGATCAGAGGTGTAGTATTGACTTGATCGGGGGAAGAGTGCTATCAAGGGTAGTATTTCTTCAAGAATTTGTCGTTGATTGGCATCATGAGCGTATCACCGTCTGAGGTTATGAGGCGATATACTCCATTTGAGTTGACTGACTCCACTACAAATGGTCCTTCCCATTTGGGTTGAAAATTTTCTTTTGTCTTATGTGTCATTATCATAGGTCTTCTGACAGCTAAGACAAGATCACCTTTCTTGAAAGTTCGCTCCTTAACTTTTTTGTTGAAGGCTCTGGTAATTCGAGCTTGGTATAGCTCAATTTGCTGTTGGGCTTGCAGACGTTTATCATCTAAAGCCTCCAGTTCTTGGAGTCGCAGTCGATGTTTCTCCTCATTTGTCATCTCTGATATCAAGGCGACTCACAAAGATGGGATTTGGATTTCTAATGGGAGTACGGCCTCACACCCATATACCAAGGAGAATGGTGTAGTCTTCGTTGGGGTTCGTACTGTCATGCGATAGGCCCACAAGCATTCACCTAATTTGTTGTCCCAATCACGTTGGCTTTTTAAGATGAATTTCTTTAGAAGCTTGCCAATAGTCTTGTTGAAAGCTTTGCAAGGCCGTTAGCAGCTGGGTAGTATGCCGTTGAGGGCATACTCTGGATTTTGAACTTGTTGCAGAACCTCTGAAAAGCCTGACTGATGAATTGGGGCCCGTTGTCATGGACAATTCGTCGTGGCACCCCAAAACGGTAGATGACGTGATGTTTAACGAATTTTATTACATCAGATGTCTTTACTTCCTCAAAGGGATAGCTTCGGTCCATTTAGAGAAGTAATCAGTTATGGCTAAGATGAACCGGTATCCTTTGGGTGATGGTGGGCTTATAGGGCCGATTACGTCCATCCCCCACATCTCAAATGGCCAGGTAGAAGTTGTAGAGCGAAGATACCCTGGTGCTTGATGGATAAAATCACTATGGACTTGACAGGCGTAACATCATATGGCATAAGTGATGGCGCCAGGGATCATCCTAGGCCAATAATATCCCAATCTTCAGAGTCGATCCTCAAGATTTGACTAGGTTGATGAGCTCCACACATGCCGTCATGCGCTTCTTTGAGTACCTCCTGCGTCTCTTTTTGTGACAGACAGCAAAGAAAGATCCAGTCATGTGATTGACGATACAGTGTTCGCGTGATCGCATTATAGTAGAATTTGGGGGCTTTCCTTCTAATGGCGGACGCTTCTTTGGGATCATCAGGGAGGATGTTGTACAAGGCATAGTCAATGTAAGGGAATCTCTAATCCCTAGGCTCTGGACCAGTTGATGATTCAAGAGCTTTTTTGACTTGACAATCTCCTATCGGCTTTTGGTAATCTTCAAAAGCGATTCTTGGGCAATACAAGTCATGGCTGTAGACAAGTATTTTCTCTATTACTCCAGCTGGAAGGGCTAAAGAGGCAGCGAGAGATGCCAGTGCATCTGCATGCGCATTTTGCTTGCGTGGTACATGGTCGATGTAAAAGTTTTCGAACCCCTCGGCCGTAGAGATAGTTACTTGTAATAGGGTATTAAGTCTTCATGTCTGACTTCGTACTCTCCGCGAACTTGGTTAACGATGAGTTTAGAGTCACCATATGCCTCGAGATTTTTAACGCCAATCTCATCGGCGATTTGCATTCCAATCAAGAGGGCATTGTATTCTGCTACGTTGTTGGAGCAGGGCTCGGTTAATGAGAAAGCTCGAGGAATCACATAGTTCTGTGGGGGAGACGAGTACTATTTCCACTCCGGCTATGACATGCCCTTTCGGACCTGTTCTGAATGCACCGTCGAAGAAGAGTTGCCACACTTGTCTTTCAAAAGATGTCTAGGTCAGACAAACTTCAGCGACTTCGTCTGGGAGATCCTCGTACAGTTTGGTTGCCCTCGGATCTGGATGCTCAGTGATTGTCAAAATCAAAGAGATAAGAGATTTTACCGTGTAGCTTTGGGCTAATGAGTCGTGTCCACGAGGAGGAATACGATGAAAGCTTTTCGGTGTGTTGTGTTAGTAATAAAGAATTGTGCTCGTTTTTTAGTTGAAAAGAGAATGAAGAGAAGGGAAATGATTAAAAGAAAAACTTAAAATTTGGAGAAGGCTTTGGAGAAGGTGATTTAAAAAGCTTTGAAAATTGTTTGGTTGTTTTTAATTTAAGAAGGAAAAAATCTGGGCTCACTAATTTTTAACTCAACTATGTACTTATCTCAAAAAACATTTGGGGTGCATCACTTTTATTATAAGCCAAAAACCTTTAGTTTCTTTTTATGTCCAAGTAAAGCAAATAAGATGGTTTTATTTAAATCTTAAGCCCTTTCGTTACAAATCATTAAGAAGTGAATGTTAAACCATCAAGCGCGAAGAAGCAAGTATGGAATAAAAACAGTTCAAAGAGATTTGTGCTTTGAAAGTCCAAGTTTAACATAAAGAAATCCTCATGTGCTTTCAAGACGAAGTTTTAAATAAGGTACTTTCTGATTCAAAAAGTGTTGCTTTTATAAAAAATCAGTCAAGAGAGAGATGATAGAAGAGATCCATTAGTGAGCCCAGAAAACGAATTAGCTACTCATTATGAACTGAAAACAAACAAGAGAATGACAATTAAACTTGAACATACTGAATTCGAGTTGAGTTGATCAAGCAAGTAGAAGCTCCTTTGATTGTCACTTCAAAGACGAATTACACACTCAATTCCACTCTTCTCTCTAGTGTTTGCATTGAACTACAAATTATAAAATAAAAATACAACTTCTATACTATCTAACAAAGAACCTAAGCCTTAAAAATAAAGAGAAATTCTAATCCTAGTCTTCGCTCCTTTCTTCTCTATTGAAACTGGTATTTATAAGGAAAAACCAGAGGGGAGAGATCGTAGGAAGATTGGGGAGCAAACGCTCTCCTAACAACCTCAACCAAGCCACGGAAACGTGGCTAGGACCGCGTTTCAGCGGCCATGTGTGGCCAATTGGCCACACCCAATTGGATGATTCTCCTGGTTTGGTGATTCGCCTATATCTTCTACTGGTTTTCTCGTCTCTGCTCCAAGATTTGACAAAACAGCCTTTGATTGTTGACTTCAACCTCTTGATTTGAGAGGATTCTTTTCAACCGGTTTTCAACCTCTCTGATATGCCAAGATTTGCCCTGATTCCTTGATTTTGAATTTATTCTAAATTAAATCAGAATTTGATGGGCTTTTGAGCTTGTTTCTCCTTCCTTTCTTTTAGCAATTGGGCCTACATTTAACAAAGAAGAAGAAGACTTATTAATAGGATTTATTAGCTAAAAAGTATGGTAATGTGACAATGTATATGCAATATATGTGACTGATCACACCTCCACACTTATCTTTTGCTCGCCTCGAGCAAAATATCAGACTAATTCTAATCAATTATTAGACCACTATTGCAGGTCACTCGATTGCACTGGGCATGTGAAATAAGCCGTTAAACCTCTAGGTTACTCCTAGAGGACGAGTTTTGTCTCGTGAGGGTTTTCAGTGGATTGCACCCACAAAATCCATAAAGAAAGAGAGAAAAAATTAGTATTTTCGAAAAGCATTTTGAAAAGAGAAAATATTTGAAGTATATTTGTGAGAGTTTAAGTAATCTATAGGTTATAAGAATATCAAATTTTTCATTCCTAAACTTAGTCTCCATTCAAAAACATGTCATCAATCAAAGTAAGGAGTCAAATTGTCTTTCTCATCTAGTCTATTACTTTTTCCTGAGTCACATGCACCATCGTGACTGTGAAGTTTGACTAAGAGTTCTTTAACATTAACTCTTATGCCTTGTTTATTTATTTATTTATTTATGGTATTTATTCCTCAATTCTATTAGGCTTTCTAATATGCCCATGTAACGAGCTTTTAGTCGTGACACCCAAAACGGACAATTTTAGGGCACCAGGTGAGAAAACACCCTAAGGACTTAAACACTCGAGCAGACAAGGCCACGAAACTAAGGTTTTTATTTATAAAATGTACCCCTTTTAGGTGTGAATACTTATACTTTATTAGGCACAAATACCCAGCTTAATTAGAGGATTTATGTATATTTTTTTCAAACTTATCTAATTATCTTTTGCATAAATATCAAGGCTTACTTAGGCCAAAGCACCTAGCTAATAGATAATTAGATTTGTTTATTTTTTTTATACATATATAATTTTTTCCTTTTTTCTTTTATAAGGCATAAGAGTCTTTGTTTTTGAACCCTAAGTGTGTAAGTGTATAAAGTGTGCAGATTTCATCAAGGTAAAGATCAAGACTAAGTTACTTTCACAAATTTTCTTCCTAATCCTAAAAATCAAAAAAGTTATCTGACTTTGACCAAGTGTAAGAAATCCGAATTATTATTTTCCTATTCCTTAAAATTGACTTAATTTCTTACAAAAAATATATCAAAATATTGTTCTTACCTTTCAAAAAGTTTTTTTTATATATTTTCCTTTTTTATATATATTAGTTATGTTAGAACCCTCCCTTATACTTATCTCATGCATTGTCCCCAATGTATGAAAGAATTGTATAGATGCATGAAATAAAATGGAAAAGAGAAAAGTTACCGATACACTGGGTCAAAAAGACCCATAGCATTTCATTTACCGGCACCGATTCCAAGAAAGGTTTAAGGCGTTGACCATTTACCTTAAAGTCATTTCCATTCTTGGTGTCACTGATCTCAACTGCACCATGTGGAAACATAGTTTTTACAACGAATGGCCCAGTCCATCTTAATTTTAATTTTCCTGAAAAAAGATGAAGCCTAGAATTATAGAGTAGAGTAAGACTTTATGTCCAGGGACAAAGGTTTTTTTATGATATGTTTACCATGAAAAATCTTAACTCTATTTTTAGTGATCTTAGCATTTTCATAGGCCTCATTTCTTAGCTCCTCTAATTCGGAAATTTGTAACTTCCGAAGGTCCCCGGCAACGGCGCTAAAAATTTGATTGTCAAAATCAAAGAGATAAGAGATTTTATCGTGTAGCTTTGGGCTAACGGGTCGTGTCCATGAGGAGAAATACGATGAAAGCTTTTCGGTGTTTTTTTAGTAACAAAGAATTGTGCTCGTTTTTTAGTTGAAAAGAGAATGAAGAGAAGGAAAATGATTAAAAGAAAAACTTAAAATTTGGAGAAGGTGATTTAAAAAGTTTTAAAAATTCTTTGGTTGTTTTTAATATAAGAAGGAGAAAATCTGGTCTCACTAATTTTTAACTCAACTATGTACTTATCTCAAAAACATTTGGGGTGCATCACTTTTATTAGCCAAAAACCTTTAGTTTCTTTTCATGTCCAAGTAAAGCAAATAAGATGGTTTTATTTAAATCTTAAGCCCTTTCATTACAAATCATTAAGAAGTGAATGTTAAACCATCAAGCGCGAAGAAGCAAGTATGGAATAAAAACAGTTCAAAGCGATTTGTGCTTTGAAAGTCCAAGTTTAACATAAAGAAATCCTCATGCGCTTTCAAGAACGAAGTTTTAACTAAGGTACTTTCTGATTCAAAAAGTGTTGCTTTTATAAAAATCAGTCAAGAGAGAGATGATAGAAGAGGTCCATTAGTGAGCCCAGAAAACGAATTAGCTACTCATTATGAACTGAAAACAAATAAGAGAATGATAATTAAACTTGAACATATCAAATTCGAGTTGAGTTGATCAAGCAAGTAGAAACTCCTTTGATTGTCACTTCAAAGATGAATTACACACTCAATTCCACTCTTCTCTCTGGTGTTTACACTGAACTACAAATTATAAAATAAAAATACAACTTCTATACTATCTAACAAAGAACCTAAGCCTTAAAAATAAAGAGAAATTCTAATCCTAACCTTCGCTCCTTTTCTCTGTTGAAACTGATATTTATAGGAAAAAACCAGAGGGGAGAGATCGTAGGAAGATTGGGGGAGCAAACTCTCCCCAACAACCTCAATCAAGCCGCGATAACGCGGCTAGGGCCGCCTTTCCGCGGCCCTAGTGTGGCCAGTTGGCCCACCCAATTGAATGTTCTCCTGGTTTGGTGATTCGCCTATATCTTCTACTGGTTTTCTCGTTTCTGCTCCAAGATTTGACGAAATAGCCTTTGATTGTTGACTTCAACCTCTTGATTTGGGAGGATTCTTTTCAACCGGTTTTCAACCTCTCTGATATGCCAAGATTTGCCCTGATTCCTTGATTTCGAATTTATTCTGAATTAAATCAGAATCTGATGGGCTTTTGGGGTTTCTCCTTCCTTTCTTTTAGCAATTGGGCCTACATTTAACAAAGAAGAAGAAGACTTATAATAGGATTATTAGCTAAAAAGTATGGTAATGTGATAATGTATATGCAATATATATGACTGATCACTCAGCCAGGAAATCCGCTACCGCTTGTCCCTTCACGGCTTTTTGTGGTAAAAAGCACATTTCATATTGGGATAGCAGTATGGTCCATTTTGCCAGTCGACTGTTTAGTAACAATGGTTTCATCATGAGTAACCTCAAAGGGTTAACCCTTGATATGACATTTATAGTCTGGCCCACCAAGTAGTGTCGCATTTTCTGGACAGCGAATACCAATGCCAAACATTCCTTTTCGATCGGGTTGTACCGATGCTCGGCTCTTGATCATAGTCCTACTCAGAGAGTAGATTGCTTGCTCATGTCCCTGATCATTATTCTGGGCTAGCAAAGCTCCTAAAGAATGATCCATCGCTCAAACATATTTCAGGAAAGTTTTTCCAGACACAGGAGCTGTAAGGACCGGTGGTTGCGTGAGGTATCCTTTGATTTCCTTGAATGCTTGTTGGCAAGCATCATCCCAGATGAATGAGACACCCTTTTTCATCAATTTGGTAAAGGGTTGGCATCTTCCAGAGAAATTTAAGGTAAATCTTCAGATGTATGCCAGTCGTCCTTGCAATCCTCTAAGCTCCCTGAGGTTCCTTGGAGGTTGCATCTCCTGGATAGCGCAAAATTTTTCTGGGTCTAAATGAATTCCTATGAAAGTTAACACAAACCCTAAGAATTTGCCGCTGGCCACCCCCAGGAAGGATTTGGTGGGGTTCACTTCAACTGATATGCCTGTATAATTTCAAAGATTGTCTTCAGATTAGCTATGTGATCACCTTTGGTGCGGCTTTTCATTGCAATGTCATTAACATAGGATTCCACTGTTTTATGCAAGTGCTCGTGAAAAATTGCATTCATAACTCTCTGATATGTTGCCCCGAATTCTTCAGTCTGAAGGGCATGACACTAAAGCAATATACCCCAGTGTTGTCCTGAAAGAAGTATGTTTTTTATCATCAGGATACATTTTGATTTGATTATACCCTGAGAATCCATCCATGAAGGACATTCGCTCAAACCCGCACGTATTGTCAATCATGATATCCGTGATTGGGAGAGGGAATTTTTCTTTGGGACAGGCCTCATTTAGATCGTGAAAATCAATGCAAATCTGAATCTTTTCGTTCTTTTTGGTAACGAGGACGATATTGGCTACCGAATCAGGATATTGCTCTTCCCTAATGAAGCCAGAGTCTATGAGTTTTTTGATTGCTTTCATTATTTCTGGACAGAACCGTCGCTGCTGTTGTTTAACTGACTTCACGTCTGAATTAATGTTAAGGCGATGCATAGCCACTCAAGGATCAAACCCAGGCGTGTCCTCATAATTTCAAGCAAAAACATGTATATACTCTCGCACAAGAGATATAAAATCTTCTTTCTCGGAGGATGATAGGCTTTCGCTTATAAAGATGGGCTTAGGATTAGCTTCATCTCCCAGATTAATCTGGGCAACTTTATCCTTTGTGGGTGGCTCGTGCAGTTCAAAGCGAGTGTACCAGAGAGTATTTAGTGTTTGATCCAGGGATCTGTATCGACTGGATCATTCTTCATCTCTATCTTCTAGGTGGCTTGCTGAATCCATATATACTGAAAGTTCTCTAAAGAGGTTGCCAACACTAACATCTGACTCCCACGATGACGTGCCAGATGAGTGCTTATGGTATAGTAACTTTTCAGACTCAGAGGCTGACGGAATTGGGGTTGACACATAACCAAAACCCCTGCGAGTTCGATGGTAATAATCAGGGGTTTTGCCTTTTGGAACGAAAGACCGGAGTAGTATTTTTTCTTCCTTTGCCGAAGTTCAACTCAGGACCGTTCGTCAGATCATACCCCATGCTTTCTATCATTCTGAGTATATTTGGCTCATAATGGGTGAACTGAGGAGGTTCATTCTCTCTTTCTGACTCTTCACGAGACATCAGTTCAGACTTGACTTGTCTGAAAATGATTGATTTTTGGCCTTTGCGTCTTGGGGACCATGAATGCTGATTCTCGCGCATTACCGACACTTGGTACGTTTAAAAGGATGACTTCATTAGTACATGCAATGATGTCAGAGTATCCATTGCCGACCAGGGGTCATTATCCACTTCAGTACTAGTGTCTGATGGTACTGATCAGAAGCGAGCACAGAAAAGTAAGTCAAATTTAACTCTTCATTAATATACCACCCGCCTACATCATTGGCAGTGTTATTAACATTGAGCTTATTAATGCTCGTTGTAAGTGGATCTAATTCCCACATGCACTCTTCTTCTCTGGCTTGGTGTCAGCTTCATTACCAGAGTCTGGTTCCTCTGGTTATAGGTTCTCGTTTGTTTTCAGAGAGTCCTGGAACAGGAGAGAGTCTGTGAAATAGTTCTTTACACCCTGAACGGATGCCTTTCAGCAATCAACGTTCGTACTTTCTCACTTCCGTCGATGTTTTCATAACTTGGTGGAGAGTGGAGGGGACGATAGAATTACAATGAATCCATGGTCGTCGAAGCATCAAATTGTATGAAATGTCGGCATCGATCACATAGCACGTCACTTCAGACTTTAAGTCCCCAATTTGGCATTTGAGCTTGACCTTCCCCATTGGGCGCGTACCATTGGCATTGAAACCATAAATGGTAGTCTGTATGGCGCTCGATCGGTGGGTAGGAATCCCTAAATGTTGCATGACCCGGCGAGGCATAATGCTCAACACGGATCCTGGATCTACCTGAATGCGGCTTACTTCAGATGATCCAATATACCCTGTGAAGTATAGGGGCCAATCATGTTTCCCCTTAACCTGCATATCATCTACCGTGAAGGTGAAGCAGGGAGCATTTTGGGAGACATGGAGGCAATTTCTACATCTTCCTCCCATGGTCCAGCGGTGTCTGGGTCATGAAGACCTCAGCATTAGCTAGGGCTTCCTCAGAGCTTCTATGGTTGACTTTGATAGCCTCAAGAGCTCGTAAAGGGTGATTCTGGCTGGGATATTGGCCAGTTCAGCCAGGACGTCAAACTGGTAAGGTGTTGTAGATTCTTCCGCGTTGTCCTTTGGGAGAGCTTTAGAAAATCGAAGCTCTTTCTGCTTCTCCACTAGTTGTTTTGTGGAGGGCTTGGCTGACTCTGTAGTGGGTTTAGGAGGGCTTGCCACCATTTCGTTGTACTATTTTAAATGTGACTAACCCGCACGAGTTTCTGTCACGAGTGGTTTATTAGGTTCTGCGGCAAGAACTATTTTTTCCTCTTCTAAATCAGTTAGTGAGGGAACATCAGTTTTTGCTTCTCGGAAAGAAGCGCACACCACATTACAGGATGAAGCTTTCGCCTTACCTTTGGACCTTCTGCTGATAACAGTGGTCCAATACTGGCTGTCCACAAGGTCGGAGAAACCCACATAATTTTACCCTGAGGTATGAGTATATGTATAAGACCTTCTCTTGTTGATAATGAGGGTCCATGTCGATCATTCTTAGTTCCCCTTTCGGGATGAGAACTACTCCGGAGGGGTGTGGAGGCTGTCTTCCAAACTGGAGGAATGATGTCATATTAGCTGTCACTTTCTTTTGCTCTGGACGGAGCTTTAGTACCTCTGCATCAATTAGAGTCTAAAGGATATCTTTGAAGACATAATAGCTTTTGGTGGGGTGCCCCAGCATCCTATGATACAGGCAGTAGTTAGGATTATCAGTTTTACCGACTTCTTCAGGACGTCTAGCTTCAGGAATCTTTAATCTGTTGCTCTTGTTGTGTAACTTGAATAATGAATCAACATGTTCATCTTTGAAGGAATATTGCTTATTAGCGCGTGGATGACTTGAAGAGCCACTTCCCTTGACCGGCTGAGATTTCACAAGGGATTTTAACTCTGTCGCCAAGTTATCTTTCCTTTTTAGTTGAAAAGATGTTTCTGGCATGCGCCTTGTCGACCTTTCGAGTCTGGGTTGTTTTTTTCTACCCTAACCCTGGCGATAATTTCTTCAGCCTGTTCACCTTGCTAGACCAATTGCTTCCAGGTGCGGCTTTCAGCAACTCCTATTTGGGTTAGGAGTGACGTTTGTAGATTGTGGCGGCACGTTTCTACCAGGGTGACCTGGGTCATACCGCTAGGACATCGGAGTACCATATTTCAAAATCTCTCTACAAATGATTTGACTGACTCTACCTTTCGCTGCTTTGTAGCCAAGAGAGTAGGCATTGTGATCTCTGAGTCATCTTCAAAAAAGCGCGTTAGGAAGAGCTTCTCCAGATCACTCCAATTTTTAATGGAGCCTTCTGAGAGCTTCATGAACCATTCAAAGGCAAGCCCTTTAGAGTGCCGATGAACAAACGTGCCAAGATGGCATCATTATCTACCACGTTCCCCGTCTAAGACTTGAAATAGTAGATATGTTGGTTCGGTGACCCTTTGCCGTCAAACGCCTGTAGGGTCGGAGCTTTGAACTTGGGGGGGTATGGAACAAGGTCCCACTCGGCTGGATATGGCCGGACCACTCCCGCTTCTTGGAGGCCTTTCCGAATGGTAAGGGCCTCTAGATGTTGTTCCAATTGACTCATTCTTTTAGAATGAATCCTTCCACGGTTTGGTTTGCCTTCTCCCTTAGATGAGGATTTAGACGACTCAGAAGTAGATTGCTCTTTCTCCTTGATATGTACAAAAGATGAGCTTTCTCCTTCTTTTCGTTTGCCTTTAGACTTTTTAGAGGAAGTTTTGTCGGTTGACTTCCTCTCGTCTTCAAGCAATTGTGCAAGCATCTGCTTGAGGGTATCGATAGATTCTTATTGAGCACGAATCATATCGAATTGTTCCCTCTAGACTTGGGCCTGTTGTTCAATGCGTCGAGCCGTCTCCTCAGGAATATTCGTCATGTATGTAAAGACTTCTTTTCTATGGAAGAATTAGAGGCCTGTGACTTTGCAATGACGGAATGTGAGTCATTTACTTCAATGCCCTAGGCTAAGGCACAGTAGTTGATAGGGGTGACTGCACCAGTTCGAGTGCGAGTATGTCGATACACTCCTTCTGGTTCTATGTCGGATTCGTCAGAGCTGGCCACTGGTTGTTTTTCCTTACTTCTGCTTGCCATATTTGTAGTGATTTCAGGGTACTCTGCGTCAGAGAAGGTCCTCCTTTTGCAGGAGCCATATCTTTTAGCTGATCAGGAAGTTGGTGTCGACTGTCTGAATATCGACGTCGGCTCACATGTGAACTACAACGGCACTCAGAGAGCATTGTCGTGATAAGCCGTTCACAGGAACAAGATGGAGTGATCAAATTAGCACTCCTCTTCTTTGTCAAATAATCTCTTAGATCTATCGGAGGGGGATCAAAGAGATCAGCCTTGGGTTGTCGAGGGCTTTTCAGCTTTCGAGAGCTATCCTTGGGTTGCAAAGCTGAGACGCAGGGTTCTGAGACGCGGAGCTCACGTCCTGTAAGATAGACGCGGCTCTCGCGTTTTGGCTCTGAAATGTGGGTCTCGCGCCTCTGCTGAGAAGAGACGCGGACCTCGCGTTGCTGATTGTCGCATCTGGCTAGCGACACTTGAGAAACGTAGGCTTTCTGGTTCCTGCGTATAACATTAGAGACGCGGGTCTCGTGTCTCAAATGAGAAGCACGGACCTCGCGCTGCTGATTGTCGGGTTTGGGAGGTGAAACTTTGGAAACGCAAGCCCGTTGGGCTTCGCGTTTGGGTTTCCAAATGCGGACTTCGCGTGTTTGACGTGATTCAGAAGAGACGCGGGCTTGAACCTCGCGTCCTGTATCTGCTGGATAGATGTTGTTCCAGCTTCTTGCGCCTGTAGTTGACGCGCACATCGTCTCTGTCGTCACTCAGCATTTCGGTTACGCCATACAGGTTGATGGAAACCCCAGGAACTTGGTGCTGAGGAAGGGGATGGGCATGAACGGGCTGAACATCAGCAACATTAACCCCGCGGGTCTCATGGGAGACGTTGACGCAGGCGTTACGTATGATGCGGTTAGCCACAACATCTTTCTTGCCAGTCGCGTCTGAGGGGATCTCAGAGCGTACTCGAGAGCAAGTCCCCGAGTAAACTTGTGCGGTACTGCCGCGCCTTAGGGCTCTTGGTGTCAGAAGAGAGGAACTCTTCATACTTTTCCTAGTCGAACTCCACGACAAGTGATTCGACCGTTTTTCCTATAGAGGTGACGTCACCTTGCGCCACAACTTGCTCGTCAGTAGAGAAAGTAGTCCCCAGCGAAGTCGCCATCTCTGTTTGGTGGAAAAAAACTGAAGATCGAGGAGTAAATTCTTTATTTGACTGTAAAGAAAGTTACAGCGGATCAATAATCCTCTTACAAGAGAGGGAAGATATTCAAACTCGAATCTCCCCTTTGTTTAGTGCGGGCTCTTGTTGTGGCGATGGAAAGTGAATCTTATTTTCTGTTGACCGGGTGAATGTCTGGACCTCTTGGGAATTCGCTCTTTGGATAGTAGACGAAGTAACACAGCTTCTATCCGCCAAGGGTCTCAAAGAGAGTGAGGTAAAGAACGAACTGTACGCAGCAAGTTGTTAGAAGAGTTGAACTCTCTATTTCTTTTCAGCTAGAAATCTTGGTGTTTCTACGGCTTACAACCGAAGTTCTTTTGACCAAGAATTATCCGACCTTTTTCTGACCCCTCTTACATAGCAAACTGGGCTATTTATAGAGGTTTCAGGGGGTAAACGTGTCCCCTAAAAACACTCCATAGGGTGTTAACTCCCTTATTACGTGGTCAGTAATTGACCCAGTAATGACGGCAGTTATAACTGAGACGCAGATTTTGAGCCTTGCGTTTTGCTGCTGAAGTAAGTAATGCTTGAAAGACGCGGGTTTTCAGTTCTGCGTCAAGCTTCGCGTGAGACGCGGGCTTTGGACTCTGCGTCTTGGTACCGCAATAATGCTGAGACGCGGGTTTCAACCCTCGCATCTTGGTCCTCACAGTGATGTTGAGATGCGGGTTTCAATCCTCGCGTCTTGATGCTGCACTGATGGCGATGACTAGCCCTACATCTAGAGTTTGGATTCTGCTTTTTGATGACTTATCTTCAGTGATTTTTAGACAGCCTATAATCGGCGATTTGCATTCCGATCAAGAGGGCATTGTATTCCGCTACATTATTGGAACATAGCTCAGTTTATGAGAATGCACGAGGAATCATGTAGTTCTGTGGGGAGATTAGTACTACCCTCACTCCTGCTATGACATGTCCTGTGGGCCCGTTCTTGATGCATCGTCGAAGAAGAGCTGCCACACCTGTCCTTTGAAAGACGTTGGGTCAGACAAACTCTAGCAACCTCGTCTGGGAGATCCTCGTACAGTTCGGTCACTCTCGGATTTGGATGTTTAGCCAGAAAATCTGCCACGCTTGTCCCTTCACAGCTTTTTGTGGTAGAAAGTGCATCTCATATTGGGAAAGCAGTATGGCCCATTTTGCCAATCGACCATTTAGTGATGATGGCTTCGCCATGAGCAATCTCAAAGAGTTAACTTTTGATATGTTTATAGTCTGGCCCATCAAGTAGTGTCACATTTTCTGGACGGCGAACACCAACGCCAAACATTCCTTTCGATCGGGTTATACCGATGTTCGGCTCTGATCATGATTCAATTCAGATAGTAGATTGCCTACTCGTGTCCCTGATCATTATTCAAGGCTAGTAAAGCTCCTAAGGAATGATCCATCGCTCGAACATATATCAAAAAAGGTTTTGCTGAAACCGGAGCTGTAAGGACGGGTGGTTGCGTGAGGTATCATTTGATTTCCTCGAACGCTTGTTGGCAATCATCGTCCCAAATGAATAAGACGCCCTTTTTCATCAGTATGGTGAAGGGTTGGCATCGTCCTAAGAGATTTGAGATAAACCTCCAGATATATGCTAATCGCCCTTGCAATCCTCTAAACTCTCTGAGATTCCTTGAAGGTTCATCTCTTGGACAGCACGGAATTTCTTTAGGTCAAGGTGAATTCCTATGGATGTCACCACGAACTCTAAGAATTTATCACTGGCTACCCCCAGAAAAGATTTGATGGGGTTCATCTTTAACTGATATGCCCGCATGATCTCAAAAATCGTCTTCAGATCTGCTATGTAGTTCCTTGGTGCGGCTTTTCACTGCAATGTCGTAGACGTAGCATTCCACTGCTTTACGTATGTGTTCGTGAAAAAATTACATTCATAGCTCTCTAATATGTTGACCCCGCATTCTTTAGTCCGAAGTGTTGGCCAAAGGCCCATCACTCTAGTTTTGATGATGATCAACTCATGAAGTTATGATTACTAATGATCTTGTGTTTAATTAGTGACAGATTCATTATCAAGATCTTAGTAAGTGTGGAGCTTCAACAAAGGATTTAAAGACAAGTTGGAAGCTAGCACCGGTTGATTCACGAGCCTATGCATCAAGACCACATCTAGAGATGAGCTCGGTGGATTGCACTTGGACCAAGTCAAGAAGATGAGAAGCCTTCAAGGGAAGACTTCAAGAAGATGAAGACTTGTGTCTAGGTATAAGATTTTTTATGTTTTAGACAAAAATGTAAAGGATAGAATAGATTGGTGGATTGCTCAAGTATAGATATCACACACACACTCTTGATAGAATTGTTTTCATAATAAAAATTTCATTTCATAAAAGATTTTCTTGTTAAGAAAAGATTTTCATTGTGACAAGATTCTATTTGGTTCTTGGTATTTCAAGTTTACATATCTTATATCCAAAACCAAGTTTAGTGCTTTATGTCAAAAACTAGATATTTCATCTTGATTGTGTAGTGGATCATATCCATACACACTATGCTTTAAAGTATATCTTGTTTTTGTATTTGATGAAAATTGGGAAAAACATGTTGTTTTAGAAAAACAGTTTTTATTATGAGCAATATTTTCAAGTTACAAAAAATAGTCAAATCTTATAACATGCCTTGATTTTGTGCAAGCATGTTTCTATATCATAAAACTAATTTTTGTAGAATTTCTAAGTATTTATGGGATTTTTTATTAGCCAAAAAGACCATTCTTTAATCCCAAAATTTTCAGGTTCTGGCAGTTCTGATTTTTCAGAACTGACAGTGGCCGGTTGACCGGGTCGGTCGACCGGACGTGCACAGACGTGCACGCCTGTGTGCACTGGAGACCGGTCGACCGCTTCAGAGAGCTTTGCTCTCAGGAAATCTCGGTCGACCGGGCCGGTCGACCGACAGAGAGTTTACTCTCTCCTCCATGATTAGTACTCAATATTGCATATTTTATATCATAATCCCCATGCATAATACAAATAAATAAGTGATTTTTAATCCTCTTCTCTACTTATTTGCAGGTATATACTTAAAGGAGAGTAGTCAATTAATTACCTTAATTAGCAATAATTAAGGTGATTAATTAAAAGATTAAAGATAAAGCCAAATCCAATCCAGATCTAGAGAGATCCGCGCAACAAACTCAGAATCCAAGTAGTCCACGTGGCTAACCAACTCTCAACTGAACTGTACCAAGAAAGATCTGGACCAACGGCCCAGATCTTGCCGCGGGAACGCAAGTGGGCGCGGCAATCTAGGGCCGTTAGATCCCGGATTTTGTGGCAACAACCTACTCTCCAGAAGCTTCTCCAATCTGCTATAAATACTGCATCATCACCTGCGAGCTGAGACTGATCAGAGAAGAGAGAGAGAGATTAGTGTAAACTTGTATTTTGTTAGGTTTTTGTTTAGGATTTTTAGTTCTCTCTATGATTTTCTCCTCCCTAGATTTCATTGCAAGAGAGAGTTGTATGAGAGAGAGAGCTTGTATCAACAAGGAGTGACAACTTGGAGCTATACAAGGATTGATCCATTCTCATCTACTCTACTTGAGCTTGATTCTAGTTTGTCTTCTTCACTTGCTTTTATTTTGCTTTGTTACTTGCTTTAATTTCTAGCAATTAAATCATGCTTTGTTTTGCTTTTGTAATGGCTTGTTGTAGCTAATTTCTTGTTCCATGTACTAGCTAACTACTACCTTACTAACTTCTAGCTCATGTGTGATTGCTTTACTTCATCTTGCAATTTGTATGGTCTTCTCTTCTCCGATGGGTTTCTTTTCATTTCTTGGCAAGATCTAGTTGTAATTCTCCATATGATTCATGTGTGCCTCACTTGGAGCCTAGTCTTCGAACTAGTGCCTTGATGGAACATGGAGATGGAAGCACCAATATGCTATTTGATGTATAACTTCACTACTTCCATTAGTGAATGTTGTATGTTCTTCATTTGCATCACTTGAGTGTAGCTCTTTTGATTCCATTAGTGAAAGTCTATTGTAGGCCTATGACCATCTATGGAGGCTATAAGACAAGTCCAAGAATGTTTCCCCATCATCCATGTGAGAAGGTAATTAGACCACAAGCAAGACACATACATGCCGATGAATCAACATGAGGCACGCATCACTATCACGGAGTTTAGTTAGTTTAGCAAGGTAGTTAAGGTTAGCTAGTCATGGATTTCTTTCATTCAAAGTTTTCTTGATTTTACTTTCTTTTTAGTGGTTAGTTCAAATCCATCTCAATCTTGATTTCTCCCGATTTCCACCATGAACATAGCCACCAATTCTTTGATTTGTTTTTCTTTTGATTCTTTATTCTTTTGAAACATAGAAGAATTCTCGTTTCCTCTTCTCACTAGTATCGTGAAAGCTTCTATCGCTAGCTCTCCCTGAGATCCGACTCGGTATAGCCCTATGCTATAGCGGAGACAAGAAAGGGTACATTGAACATCTTACATACATTTGTGGAGTAAACAAGCACCAAGGTGATTCTAAACCTTTCTCTTTTACATAATACTTGTGCTATACTTCACACTATACTCTTTCAAGTCTAAATCATTTTTTGGCGCCGTTGCCGGGGAGAGCGACGGTATTTTTTAAAGTGAGAAACTAAACGATATATCTTCTCTGTTGCAGGTACAGGTTGAAGATTCAGAAATATTTGCACAGCAGAATCATATAAGTGGACCTGGGCCTCTGCTCAAGAAAGCAGAGCCCAGGATCCTCTATTGTGCCGCGGATCCACAAGAATTGCCGTGGGAACGCGGCACTTTAGAGTTCACTACTTACAAAAATTTTTGCAGGGGCTTCTGCTCTGCAAGATACTGCTGCCTATATACTTCATTCCTGTATACTTCACTGTATTCCTGTTAATTAATTCAACAGTAAGAAATTGGTTGATAATTGCTAAAAAAAAAATTGTTAGACATCTTGCATTATAGGCACTTGTCTTTCAATTACTTAAATTTACTGTTGAAGAGTGCGTGGGACAAGGTACGTGATTCATTGCATATAGACTAAGACTCACTCTTTGTTTGATTTTTCTTACTTGGAGTGAACCTTGTTTGTTTCTATATCGTACACTTGCACAATTAATTCTAAGGGCATTCCTGTAAATAACATAAGGTGGGGGAGGTCATTACCCTTTCCTTAGCCCGGAAATCATTTTCCCCACGTACTCACAATCCTAAGCTTGTAAATAAAATTTGATAGACGTTGGCCCTAGGGACATCCGGACTCACTTAGGAGATTATCCTAAGGGGGAAAAGTGTTGGAAATTGACTTCTGTAAAATCGGTGTCTAGAAAGGGGTAAGGGCCGAAAGCCCGAAGGTTGTTGGTTACTTAATTAAGGAACGTCTTCGGACGGAAAACCTCCCAACGACTTTACCCTTCCCTGGCTGATTTGCTTATAGTCAAGGTCCACACCAAACCTCCTGTGGACAGTCTATTTAGGAGTCATCTAGGACCAGAAACTCTAGACAAGCTTGGATTGATTTTTTCTTTTGTTTGTTATTTTCTTTTTCGCTGGTGTGATCGGTGCACGTTGTTTGTGATTGTATATACGATAGTGGTTTTGTGATCCTAATTCTACACTTGCACTTACACATCCACTTCACATCATGACCAACAACGTCTCACTTCAGGATCGATTTTATCCGATTCGCACCTCCATTCCTTCATGCATTCTTCTCCCCGAGCCTAATGGAAATCATTTTGAGCTGAAACCACAATTCATTAGTACACTTCCCCGATTCCATGGTCTGAGTCTGAGGACGCGTACCTCTTTATTCGTGAGTTTGAAGAGGTATGCCAAATGATGAGAATATCCCAACTTTCTGAGGATGCTGTTAGGTTACGGTTCATACCGTTTGCACTTAAGGATTTAGCTAAGAAATGGCTTTATAGTCTTCCTGTCAGTTCCATATCTTCATGGGATGATTTTGTTAAGGTCTTTCTTAGGAAATTCTATTCTATCCACAAAACAGCCCTCATGAGAAAAAACATAATGCAATTCAAGCAAGAACAAAATGAACCTTTCTGAAAATATCTTGAGCGTTTCAAAGACCTCTTAGCCCTATGTCCCCATCACGGCATAGAGAAATGGCGGCTATGCCAGATTATCTATGATGGATTAGATTACCAAACGAAAACACTTTTAGAATCCATGTGCCAAGGGGAATTTCTGAAGAAAGATGAACATCAGGGGTGGGATCTCTTTGAAACCCTAGCTGAGAAAACCATTCAGGAGTCATGCCCTGATAAACCGACTCCCACCACTTCCAGAACTGGTACACAATCCAAAGAATCCTCTCTAGCTTCAGAAACCAAGATCACTCAATTAATAAAGAGGATAGAGTTGCTTGAGTCAATAGGGAATTCTGTGGTCAACCAGGTCAACCCATTGCCTTTGATTAGACCAGGTTGCACCAACTGTCAAGACCTTTAGCCATGTTGTTGAGGAGTGTCCATTATATCAGCCCCCATTTCAGGAGAACATGAATGCAGCATTTACCAGACCTAATCATCATCCATACTCCAATACTTACAATTCAGGATGGCAGAACCATCCAAATTCTTTGTGGAGTCAGTCTGGTCCTGAGCATCATATGCCACCATTTCCACATCTGTACAATGCTCAGTTTCATCCATCCAGTTTTGATCAAAATTCACTGTATGTTCATCCATCTCAAAGTCCACCACAGTCATATCAGGACCCACCACTATATTACCAACCACAATTCAATCTCCATACCCTCAACATCCACCCCAAAATAATTCTGAAATATCTGAGTTGAAACAAATGATAGAAACCTTAACAAAGAACCAGCAGCAGGATGAGTTGAATGAAATGAAGGTCCAGATCAAGCAATTGGCTGAGAATCAAAAAGGACTGTTCTTAAGCCAGCCATTGCTAAATCCAAAGTTGAAAATTCAGGACCCAGTCACTGTCATGCCATTCATACCCTGAGATCTGGTAAAAAGTTGACAATAAGGTTTCTAGTCCACAACCTCATCCAGTACCAAAGCCAACACCATGTCCCAATGTCACCAACTTTTGACAAACCATCCTCTAGTACAGAGCCATCCACTTCCAAAGCCAAGGGGAAAGAAAAGGTAGATGAGCAACCTTATAAGCCTAGAGTACCATATCCAAATAGGCTTCTAAATAATAAGTCAAATGCTCACATGGAGAAAATAAAGAAACATTCAATAAGGTCCAAATCAATGTCCCTCTCCTTGATGCCATTCAACAAGTACCATCATATGCTAAATTTTTGAAAGAAATGTGCACCAAGAAGAGGAAGACCAAAGTCCCTAAAAAAGTCTTCCTTGCATCATCCATTAATGAGCTGCTCACTGGTCCAATTCCTGTTAAGTACAAAGACCCAGGGAGCCCCACCATTTCATGCATCATAGGACAGACTACAATAAATAGGGCACTTCTTGATTTGGGGGCCAGTATCAATCTCCTGCCTTTCTCTGTGTACCAACAATTGGGGTTAGGTGATCTTCTCCCGACCCAAATGACCATTCAATTGGCTGACCGCTCTGTTACTAAAACCCAAGGGGGTAATTCAAGATGTCCTTGTCAAAGTTGGAGAATTCTTTTATCCTGTTGACTTTGTTGTCCTTGAAACAAAACCAGTATCAAATTCCAATCAAAGGCACAAATTCCTGTCATTCTGGGTCGACCATTCCTGGCTACTGCAAATGCAATCATTAATTGCCGGAATGGATCAATGAGGTTGACTTTTGGTAACATGACACATGAACACAATGTCTTCCACACACAGCCTCACAAAACAAAAGATCAAACATTTGAGGTTAATTTCATTAGTAACAATTGTGAGGAGGAAGGGAAGATCCAAAAGATGAGTCACAATCTGTGATTCTCTTATCCGAGTACCCTTTCAAACGGGAAAGTTGATTTGGATATTTTCACTTTCAATGAGCCAACTGAGACTGTATTTGAACCTCCAATTGATATATCATTTGAAGACTTGTTTGCTGATGAGATCATGTGTTTAGATGAGTCAACTCGGGGTAAGTTAGCTAATTGTCCACTTCCGGATGTTGACTTAAGCTTTGAAGAATTATACGGAGAGGAGTTAAAATTTCTAAACACTGGAAGTGATGAGATTCTGAGTGAGAGTGGTGATAAGGACTTTGTTTGTGACGATGTGGTGGAAAGAGTATGAATGAAAATAACAACAAATTGAAACTGGAATCACCTAGGGTAAGAACAATTCAGACCGTTTCCCAATGGAGTTCAAGAAAGAGAACACATTGGAACGATGGGAAACGGGCCAGAGGGAAGCGACCAAAACCCAGGTGAGAGTTACATTTGTATATTCTTTGTAAATAAATTTTTTGAAAATAAAAAAATTCCTTCCCCTTCCATTTTGTTTCATGCATACATATATCATAATGCATTGAGGACAATGCATGAAATAAGTGTGGGGGAGGGTTTACTAACATAGAGTTTTAGACTTTCTTTCTTTTACTTTTCTTTTAGTAAAATAAATAAAAAATAAAAAAATAAAAACTTTTTGAAATAAAAGACAAAGTTTTGATCTATTTTTAAGAAAATTAAGATGTATCTTAGAGATTAAGAAAGCTTAATTATGACATCTTAAACATAGTTGAAGTAATAGATCTTGTTTGAGATTATAGGATAAGTAAGTAAAATTGGTGGTGAGATATTATTATCTGGAATTTTTTGCCTTAGATAATATGCACTTTACACTTACACATTTCTTGGGATGGAGACAAAGACCAAAAATGCCATATAAATAAAAAAAAAAAAAGAAAAAAAAAAAGAAAAATATATATAAATAAAGCATCACCTATTAAGCTGGGAAATTGTGCCTTAAGAGCATGATTTACTCACGCCTAACGGTGTGATCTCACTTATTAAGCTGGATAATTGTGCCTCAAGAAGCATGATCATTCACGCCTAACGGTGATAAAAATAACCCTTTAGTTTTGTGGCCTTTTTCACTCGAGACCTTAAACCGAGGGATGTTTTCTCATCTGGTGCCCTAAAACCATCTGGTTTGGGAGTCATCGGTTAAAGGCTCGCTACATGGGTGAACTAGAAAGCCTAAGAAAACTAAGGGAAGAAAAAAGCAGAAAAAGAAAAAATATAATATATAGATAAATAAATGGCTTGATGGTTGGAGTTGAAATCCCAGGAAATCTTCACTTACACGGTGTGCATACTATCTAGGTTTTATGAAAGATAAAATATTCAATCCAATTTTGAACTCTTACCTTAATTGAAGACAAAATCTTGCATGGATACTAAGTTAAGAAGAAGATTGATTATAGGTGGACTTATGACCTAGGATCACTTATATTTTTGCAAAATAGTTCGTAAACTTGTCTCTTATTCAAAATGCGTTTCGAAAATACTAACATTTGTCTTCTTTCTTTATGGATTTTGTGGGTGTAATCCGCTGAAAAACCTCAGGAGACAACACTCCTCCTCTAGAGTAACCTAGAGGTTTAACGGCTTGTTGCACATGCTCAGTGCAATCGCGTCACCTGCGAAAGTGGTGTAATAAATTGGTAGTTTTTCTTTTCTTTTCTTTGTTTTGCTCGGGACGAGCAAAAGAATAAGTGTGGGGGTGTGATTAGTACTCATATTGCATATTTATATCATAATCCCCCGCATAATACAAATAAATAAGTGATTTTTAATCCTCTTCTCTACTTATTTGCAGGTATATACTTAAAGGAGAGTTAGTCAATTAATTACCTTAATTAGCAATAATTAAGGTGATTAATTAAAAGATTAAAGATAAAGCCAAATCCAATC
>JAVJIF010022148.1:0-63690 GCA_038442645.1 Agave tequilana
GTGATCAAGGGTGTTACGCTTCTTAGTTATGATCTTGATTGATTTGGATGTCGATGATTGAATAAAAGGAGATCTTTATTAATAAAAAAAATCTCAGACTTGTCAAGTAGATTAATGGATTGGAGTTGACTTGAAGGTTGTGGAATAGACGTTGATTAGGTTGTCCTGACCTGGTGGATTCTAGAGATACATACTTGATATGTTACTTGAGTTTTAGGATCTTGTGATTGACTGGATAGAGTGGAGAGTATGTGATGATTGATCGAATTGAAATATGAGGATTTGATTAAATGTATCAGAACTTGTATTTATTTCAGTTATTGAGATTCAGATATAGCAGTGACTTAGAGGATAAATATGTCGATGACTTTGAGGATCTGAGTTGATTATATCTATTCATGACAGCAGGTCAGTACTCACCCTGAATATCATGATTTGTCTAAGAAACTTGATTGATTATACATGATATCTACCTGATATTATTATCCATGTTACTTAACTACTGAAAAATTATTGCTACACTGTAACAACACCTCATGTTATACTTATTACATATCCTGTTATACTGGTGTCCTGTGCACTGACATTATATATTCCTGTTTGTTGGCCCAAAGGCCTATCACTCTAGTTTTGATGATGATCAACTCATGAAGTTATGATTACTAATGATCTTGTGTTTAATTAGTGACAGATTCCTTATCAAGATCTTAGTAGGTGTGGAGCTTCAACAAAGGATTTAAAGTCAAGTTGGAAGCTAGCACGGTTGATTCACGAGCCTATGCATCAAGATCACATCTAGAGATGAGCTCGGTGGATTGCATGTGGACCAAGTCAAGAAGATGAGAAGACTTCAAGTGAAGACTTCAAGAAGTTGAAGACTTGTGTCTAGGTATAAGATTTTATTTGTTTTAGATAAAATGTAAAGGATAGAATAGTTGGTGATTGCTCAAGTATGAATCACACACACACTCTTGATTGAAGTTTTCATTTAAAGATTTCTTTTTAGAAAAGAATTTTTTATTTAGAAAAAGATTTTTCTTTGTGACAAAATATTTATCTTGGATTTTGGTATTTCATAGTTTACATATCTTATATCCAAAACCATACTTAGAGCCTATTGTCAAAAACTAGATATTTCATCTTGATTGTGTAGTGGGATCATATCCATACACACTATACTTTAAGTATATCTTGTTTTTGTATTTGATGAAGTATGAAAAAACAAGTTTTAGAAAAACATTGTTTTTAGAAAAACGTTTTTTTATTATGAGCTAATATTTTCATGTTACAAAAATAGACCAAAACAATCTATAACATGTCTTGGTTTTGTGCAAGCATGTTTGTCCTTCATAGTATATTGTAAAACTATTTTTGTAGAATTTCTATGTATTTTTAGGATTTATAAAAAGATTTTAAATCCTATTTTAGACCTGGACATTGGCTGACAGGCCAAGTCGGTCGACCGGACCGGTCGACCGATGTGCACAGCCTTGTGCACACTGCCAGCACAGTGGCCGGTCGACCGGGTCGGTCCGACGACCAGGAGAGCTTTGCTCTCTGGAAATATCAGTCGACCGAGCCGGTCGACCGATAGAGAGTTTGCTCTCTGCTCCAGGAAGTCGGTCGACCGGGCCGGTCGACCGGAGGCTGCAACGGTCGGATTTTTGACCGTTCCGGTCGACCGGACCGGTCGACCGCCAGCTCTGACAGACCCCAAACGGTCAGATTTTTCTGACCTCTATAAAAGGGGGTTTTGTCATTGTTTTGAGCCAAGATTTTAGGAGAGCTTTTGTCCAGTTTTTCCCATTCTTTTCAGAAAGTTTTCTCCACATATTTGAGAGCAAATACTTCCAATCAAATAGGAAGAATTTATCAAGAGTGATAAAAGTGATTTCTGAGTTTTTCACCATAGTTTCTTTCCTTGATTTCTCACACTTCACTTGAGCATCCATTGTTATATCTATCCTATAGGAGAGTTGTAGTGAGAGTGCTCTTTAGGTGATCAAGTGTTGTGATCATTAAAGAGATTTTCTTGTTACTTTGAGGAGACGGGCAAGTGTGCTCGTTGTGGTGTGGAGTTCGGTTGTGAACTCTTTGGTAGAGGTACGGCCTCGGCGAGTCGGTGGACTTGCGTGTGTACGGGACTTGGGAGTCCGAGGACTTGTAGGTGTTGCGGCACGAGGAGAGATCCGGTGGGATCTTGCATAGTGGAAATCCTTCGTGTGTCGAAGGCGGGGATGTAGAGCAAGTGTGCTCGAACCTCGAAACAAACCCTTTGTGTTTGCGATTGCTCACTCTTGCTCTCTTTCTCCTTTTGTCTCTATTTTATATCTTGCATTCTATTTATTGTGTTCATCTTATATATGCATGATATTTCCCTTGTGCTCATAATTGATATACATACTTGCTTGGGATTGCTTGTTAACACTAGTATTCAACCAAGAGAGCCAACACGGCACCTCAACCCATTCAAGGGGAATCTAGAGGAGCTTGTCCAGAGCCTCGCAAGGGAATCGGCAACACTCTTGAGTTATACATAAGTGTTTAATTAAAAGAAGTTTAATTGGTCATCTTAATTTAATTCCGCATTATTTGTTCATAAGTGACCATTAGATTAGCCATCACCTATTCACCCCCCCTCTAGGTGATCTTACAATTGGTATCAGAGCTAGTGCTCTTGATATTGGGTCTAACAACCTAGAGTAAAGATCCTCCTTTAGGCTAATCACAATATTTTGTACACACACCATGGACTTCATGTCACCACCCACCTTTGACACTCTTACATCCAAATTTGGAAGGTTAAGATGTCTTTGTTCCTCAAAGGACTTGGCCTTAGTGTATATCTTGCCACAACTAATAAAGAATATTGCTTAAATGGTAAGAACATTGAGGCTAATGCAAAAGCCCTTCATGCTATTAAGTCAACCCTAAATGATGATTATTATCTAGGGTTTCTAATGTTGAATCTGCTTTTGTAGCTTGGAACATCATCACCTCCCTTGGCGAAAAGGACCTATACTATGCGGGGAGTGATTCGGACGTTGGAAGCGACATCTCCAACATATGCTATATGGTCCAAGGGGATAAACCCCTTGAGGTAACTTCCGAATCCGAGGAAGATGATATTATGTCATATGATGAGCTCAATTCATTTTGCCAATTATTGCTTGAGAAATATGACATGAAAAAGAAAGAAATTAAAAATTTGAAAAAGGACATTGCTTGCATGCATAAAGAACATGACTCATTTAGAGATAACATTGCATGCTTAGAATTAGAAAATAATAATTTGAAAAAGGATTTGATTGCATGCTTAAAGAAAATGATTCTTTTAAATCTAAGGTTGCATGCTTAGAAAAGGAAAATAAAGATTTGAAAAATGAGAATGTTTTCTTAATGTCTAAATTGAATGTTTTATGTGAAGGAAATATGATTTTGAAAAATAAGATTGATTTGGTGGAAAAACAAAAGGAAGATGTTTTTCAAGAAATAAATCTTTGAAAAGAAAAATTGTGAAAAGAAAAAGATTTTGTTTCACAAAAGAAAAAGAAAAGTGATTCTATATCTCATCATGCTTCTCATGCTCACATTGATCAAAATGAGATTAAAAATTTGAAAAATAAAATTGATAATTTGAGCTCTAATTTGAGCTCATGTGCATTCAATCATACTAGATTGGAATCCTTGTTTCAAAAGAAACAAGTTCCTCATACTCATGCACATCATCATCATGACCATGCTTATGATGCACATCATGCTCACACTCCCACTCATAAGTATGCTAAGGTGTACACATGTACACATTGTGGCCGCAAAGGCCATCTAAGAAAATTTTGTTATGAAAGGTTAAATGTTCTTATTTTGATAAAAATAAAAATGCTTGGGTTCCTTACAAAGCTAACCCCATAGGACCCAAGAAAATATGGGTACCAAAACCCCCACCTTTTGCTTGTGATGTAGGTGAGGGCTCTCACAAAACGTGAGAAGGATGGTACCTTGGTAGTGGATGCACTTGGACATGATGGACATACTTTTGGTTGCATCGCTATCAAGGAGCTTTGGTGGATCAACCACCATGCTAGGAGCTTTGGAGTTGGTAACAATTTCTAAACTCCTATTTCATTTATGTACATGCTTGTTCATTCATAATATTCATAGCATGTTCATATTTTAAGATTTTGTGTGCTTTATGTGGTAGTTACATGCTTAGATGTAGATTTGTCAAACTTGTATGTATACATATACAAATAGTGAACTACAATTGATTCTTAAATATTTGGACTTCATGCTCACTTGTATCCACTTTATGTATTTGTATAGACTAGTTTTGATGATTCTCCCTTATACATGTTTGCCAATTTTTATGATTTACTTCATGTATATGCATGTTTAATTCAAATCTAGTAAATATACATGTATACCCGTGAGTCTCTAGCTTTCATGCAAATATTTGATAGACTCTTTTACAATTTTGGGATATGTATGTGTATTGTTAGATTTGTATAATTCATACATATACCATGAAGATTGTAGTTTTTAATAAAAATGATTTTGTGTTGATTTGATAACAATGATTTCTATGTGATTTGAGCTTCAATGACAACTTTCATGAAAATACTATTTACATAACCTTTGAACACTCATCTTTTATTCAAAAATATATTTATGAGCTTTATGGACTATGAGTGCTTGGATTTTTATGTACTTAGTCTCATTCATGAAAAACATATGATTTGACATATTTGAAGGATCTTTAACTAGTTTTCAAAAACAATTTATACTAGTTATGTATTCTTCAAATAGTTTTTGAGATTTCACATGATTCAATTTTTCTTAAAATTTAATGCTTCATGATTTGAATATTAGTTTATATGTTAGTTTTTGTCAACACTAGGATCTATACTTGAACATATCATGGGCCTCAAAAAGATCTATTAGTAAGTGTGCTTAAATGCTTATTTGAACCCTTGAAATGTACTTGTATTGCTTAGTTTTGATGATTCATACATATTTAAACTTATGTTCACCTTTTGGATTTGATTTATGATCATGTGCCTTTTATTTCATGTATATGTGTATTTTGCCAAACCTTAAAATATACATGTATAACTCTTGAGTCTTTTGCCTTCAATGCAAATCCATTCATATAGACTCACTTGAGTTTAAGAGATATGTATGTATTTCATGTATTGTCAAAACATACATATATCTTGACATATAGATTTTGTTTCAATGATTTAATAAAAAAATGTGAGATGATTTTGATGTTTATGATTTTCTAAGGAATATTGTACCTTATTGCCATTTTCATGATGCCATGTTTCACATAACATTAGTACACTCACTTCTTTTGAAACTATTTGGACTTTATAGATTAGAGTGTTTGAGTGTTTTGTGTTTCATTGCTATTTCATGAAAATCCTTAGATTTATTCCTTGATAGAAGGATTTCGTACTAGTTGTTAAACACTCTCATTTAACTAGTTCGAATTCTTCATGTGTTGTTAATGCTAAGCTTAATTCAAATCTTATTTTTCAAGCTTATGCATTAGATTTTAAAATGGTATCAATATTTTTTATTTGATATCAAAGAGAAAATTCAAAATTTGTTTTGATAAAATAGAATTAATGATTTTGTTTTGATGAGAAAATTCAAAATTTTGATTTGTATTGCCCCTCATTGACTTCTTTATTTGACATAAAGGGGGAGAAATTTTGTTGATTTGATTTACTTTGAACCCTTTGTTGATGATTGACAAAAAGGGGGAGAAGTATTTGTGTTTTTGTTTTGATATATATGCATGATTTCCTTGCTTAAGGGGGAGAAGTATTTGTCCTTCTTACTTAAGGGGAGTTAAGATTTGTATTTATGCATATGTGTTTTGATTTATGCAAATAGGAGTAAAAAGATTTAATTTATGCTTTGTTGCATCTCCATATTTGCATCCATATTCATGTGCTTCATGATCATATTTATTATTTATTTTGTATGCATGAGTTAAGGGGGAGCTTCTTTGAAGCTTACTTTAATCCATGCATATATAACGTCATGAGTTTTGTCATCATCAAAAAGGGGGAGATTGTTGGCCCAAAGGCCTATCACTCTAGTTTTGATGATGATCAACTCATGAAGTTATGATTACTAATGATCTTGTGTTTAATTAGTGACAGATTCCTTATCAAGATCTTAGTAGGTGTGGAGCTTCAACAAAGGATTAAAGTCAAGTTGGAAGCTAGCACCGGTTGATTCACGAGCCTATGCATCAAGATCACATCTAGAGATGAGCTCGGTGGATTGCATGTGGACCAAGTCAAGAAGATGAGAAGACTTCAAGTGAAGACTTCAAGAAGTTGAAGACTTGTGTCTAGGTATAAGATTTTTATTTGTTTTAGATAAAATGTAAAGGATAGAATAGTTGGTGGATGCTCAAGTATGAATCACACACACACTCTTGATTGAAGTTTTCATTTAAGATTTCTTTTTAGAAAAGAATTTTTTATTTAGAAAAAGATTTTCTTTGTGACAAAATATTTATCTTGGATTTTGGTATTTCATAGTTTACATATCTTATATCCAAAACCATGCTTAGAGCCTATTGTCAAAAACTAGATATTTCATCTTGATTGTGTAGTGGATCATATCCATACACACTATACTTTAAAGTATATCTTGTTTTTGTATTGATGAAGTTATGGAAAAACAAGTTTTAGAAAAACATGTTGTTTTAGAAAAACGTTTTTTTTATTATGAGCTAATATTTTCATGTTACAAAAATAGACCAAAACATCTATAACATGTCTTAGTTTTGTGCAAGCATGTTTGTCCTTCATAGTATATTGGTAAAACTATTTTTTGTAGAATTTCTATGTATTTTTAGGATTTTATAAAAAGATTTTAAATCCTGTTTTCAGACCTGAACATTGGCTGACAGGCCAAGTCGGTCGACCGGACCGGTCGACCGATGTGCACAGCCTTGTGCACACTGCCAGCACAGTGGCCGGTCGACCGGGTCGGTCGACCGACCAGGAGAGCTTTTGCTCTCTGGAAATATCAGTCGACCGAGCCGGTCGACCGATAGAGAGTTTGCTCTCTGCTCCAGGAAGTCGGTCGACCGGGCCGGTCGACCGGAGGCTGCAACGGTCGGATTTTTGACCGTTGCCGGTCGACCGGACCGGTCGACCGGCCAGCTCTGACAGACCCAACGGTCAGATTTTTCTGACCTCTATAAAAGGGGGTTTTGTCATTGTTTTGAGCCAAGATTTTAGGAGAGCTTTTGTCCAGTTTTTCCCATTCTTTTCAGAAAGTTTTCTCCACATATTTGAGAGCAAATACTTCCAATCAAATAGGAAGAATTTATCAAGAGTGATAAAAGTGATTTCTTGAGTTTTTCACCATAGTTTCTTTCCTTGATTTCTCACACTTCACTTGAGCATCCATTGTTATATCTATCATATAGGAGAGTTGTAGTGAGAGTGCTCTTTAGGTGATCAAGTGTTGTGATCATCAAAGAGATTTTTCTTGTTACTTTGAGGAGACGGGCAAGTGTGCTCGTTGTGGTGTGGAGTTCGGTTGTGAACTCTTGGTAGAGGTACGGCCTCGGCGAGTCGGTGGACTTGCGTGTGTACGGGACTTGGGAGTCCGAGGGCTTGTAGGTGTTGCGGCACCGAGGAGAGATCCGGGGGGATCTTGCATAGTGGAAATCCTTCGTGTGTCGAAGGCGGGGATGTAGAGCAAGTGTGCTCGAACCTCGAAACAAACCCTTTGTGTTTGCGATTGCTCACTCTTGCTCTCTTTCTCCTTTTGTCTCTATTTTATATCTTGCATTCTATTTATTGTGTTCATCTTATATATGCATGATATATTCCCTTGTGCTCATAATTGATATACATACTTGCTTGGGATTGCTTGTTAACACTAGTATTCAACCAAGAGAGCCAACGCGGCACCTCAACCCATTCAAGGGGAATCTAGAGGAGCTTGTCCAGAGCCTCGCAAGGGGAATTCGGCAACACTCTTGAGTTATACATAAGTGTTTAATTAAAAGAAGTTTAATTGGTCATCTTAATTTTAATTCCGCATTATTTGTTCATAAGTGACCATTAGATTAGCCATCACCTATTCACCCCCCCTCTAGGTGATCTTACACTGTTATATCAGTATCTTGATTACACATGTTGATGTTGTTACCCACTGAGTTATCCCAGTGATTTAAGTAACATGCACATAAATAATCTTGATAAACTAATAACATGACATTAAACAACTTACATTGGGATTGGGGAAATTAATGGAGGAGACAGCGTCTGTATTTTGGGTGGACCTAGGATATAGGTTGCGCAGCCGAAAGTGGGTTCCACTGCAATGTTCCCGTGGGGTGACTGGCACCCCGTTCTGTTCCTGTTCCTGTTATATATGTTCCTGACTACCTTGCGGTAGGTCTGGTTCAGCGCCAGGGGTCTGGGCCGTGGTCCGGGTATGCAGGGACCCACCTAAAACATAGACAATGTCTCTAACTGATCAGTTTCAATAACTGAGGACCTCAATTGGCGCGTGTAGTAGGCGTAGTATGGGATGCGTCTATTACATGTGGCAATTGATGTTCGCTAACATAATTAATAATGATAAACTGTTAATGTATTATGACTGACCGTGATCACCCGACTGTACGTATATATAACTATGATCGACATATGATTGTACACATGACCGGATTGTATACCAGACTAGTGACATATGCTGGGTTACACATCTTGACATTAGTGGTCAGGATACCAGTTATATATCGTTCATATCTTTGTTCTTGAGATTTTTGTTATGTTTCATTTCAATTATCATGTTGTTATTTCTTGCGTTGTTATTCATGAACACCTTTCACTTTACACACACTCATTAGGTCGCTTCTGATGACCCTGGATTCGCATGTCCATAGATTTTTGGACATCTTCTTATATTGTTCAGGTGTTCATATGATCTTACGCTTTATGAGGAGCTGGAGTCTCTCTTTTCCTGATTTTAAGTATTCTTGCTCTTTTATTCATGTTATTTTCCTGATTTTATCTATATCGCATCCTGTTGCCATTTCTTTCTTATATTCATCTGCTATCATTGTGTTAGATATTCATATATCATATTGTAGTGATATTGATATATCATAGTTGATTTTATAACTTGTTCAGGTTACTTTAGGCTTAGTGTGTATGCTTGGGGTATATATGTCGTCAACCTTCATCGCGACTCCGTTTTCTCGTATTTTGGGAAGCGGGCGTGATAATTTCACTTCAAGTAAAAAAAGTTTCATTGCTTATTGAGTTGGTTCCCGCCTTGATAGGCCAAGGTGTTCGACTCGTTGCCTCTGCGAGCAATAATGATGCAGGGACCCTCCCACTTGGGTCCTAGTTTCCCATGATCCTTCTATCGTGTGCTCTAAATCACGCGCTTCAGGACCACGTCTTCGACTTGGAACTCCCTAGACTTCACCTTCTTGTGGTGAGTCACCTGGATTTGTCGTTGATAGGCCGTGATGCGAATTTGAGCTTGTTGTCCCCATTCCTCCGAATGATCCAGCATCAGATAAAGAAGGGTGTCGTTCTGATCTGGGATCACTCCTTCCATCCGGAGAGACATGCTGATGTCTATCAGGATGATAACCTCCGTTTCGTATGCCAACGAGAATGAGGTTTCTCCTATTGGGATACGTTTGGTGGTCCTGTAGGCCCATAGTACTCCGGAGATTTTCTCCGCCCATTTGTTCTTTACTTTGTCCAGGCTTTTGCATAGGTTGTTAAGGATGGTGCAGTTGCTGATTTCAACATGGCTATTGCCTTGGGGCTAACAAGGTGAGAAAAATCGATGTGTGATGTTGTACTTGGCATAGAAGTTGGCAATTTGTTTGTTGGAAAAATTAGTTCCGTTGTTGGAGATGGTAGTGCGGGCTATCCCAAAGTGACATACTATGTTCTGCCAGAAGAACTTGACAATCTGCTGCCCACTGACCTCAGAGAGTGGCACTACCTCGATCCATTTGGTGAAGTAGTCGGTGGCTACCAGTAGGAAAAGCAATTGGGTTATACTCGGGGGAGTGATCCGACTACGTCCAGTCCCCATTGCATGAAGGACCACGGGCTGCGCAAGGTGTGAAGGTCAGAGCTCAACCTGTTTGATATTGGAACGAACAAGTGGCATTGTGTATTTTCTTACATAATCCTTGATGTCATTGAACATATTGGGTCAGTATTACCCATGGTTGATGACGTTGTGGGCAAGGGAGCGTCCTTCTGCGTGGTTCTCAGAGTCGCTATCGTGGATTTCTGCATCACCTTCCGATCCTCCTCCGGACCAAGGGCTCTCATATACAGGTCGGGTGAAAACTGGAGTAGGATTCTTATATAGTATGTCCACGAGAAGTATGTACCAGGTCGTCAAGTGTTAGAGTTTCCTTGCCTTCATTCTATTGTCGGGAGGTGTCCTGTCCTTCAGGTAGGCAATGATGGGGTTTCTGCACCCTGGTGATATGTCGAGGCGTAGGACCTCTCTTATGAGTTACTGAATGCTCAGATTTGTGATGTATTTGATGGAAATTTCACATCTTAACTCGAACTCTGTGGCTACCCCCAAGTTGGCTAGTGAATCAACATGGTTATTTTTAGACCTGGGGACCCACCTGAAGTTGCATCGGGGGATTTTGAACTTCAGCTAGAGAACCAATTGTAGGTATTGCGCCATTCGAGATTCTCTTGTGATGTATTCACTGCTGTCTTGGTTGACTACCAGCGAGGAGTCATAGTAAACTTTGAGCCTAGTGACCCTGAGAGTGATAGTTGAAAGAAGCGAGCTAAGTCAGCCTCGTACTCGAATTTGTTGTTGGATGCAGGGAAGCCTAGGGTAAAGAACTTTTCAATGATAGATCTTTTCAGGGTTGTGAGGACAATCCGATGCCTGCCTTCTTGCTACTTGAAACTCATCCACATTCAGGATCCATCTTTGAATTAGACGACGTGCTCTGTGGCTCCTGGGGTAAAGTCAGCGATGAAGTAGGCCAGACCTGACCATTAATTACCATCCTTAGCTTGTATCTGAGTCCGTAGGATCTCAGATTTGAAGCCCATTTTGATATCCTTCTGGTCGCTTCGAGATTTTCCACAATACTTCTTAGGGGATGCTCAGTGAGGATTGTGATCGGGGAGATTTGGAAGTAATGCTTGAGCTTTCTCGAGGTGATGAAGAGAGTCAGTACTAGCCTTTGGTATCTGGTTTAGGGACTGTTCATGGAATGCTTGATGTAATATACCAGCATCTGGATGCCTTAATCCTCCCGAACCAAGGCTACACTCACCGCTAATTCCAAGACGGCGAGGTCAAGATACAACGTCTCTCCCGAGGAAGGCTTCGACAGTAGGGATAGTGAGACAAGTACCTCTTCAGCCCTGGAAAGCTATCTCACATTCCTCATGCTAGCGGAAGTCAGATCTATTTTTCTTCAAGGCTTGGAAGAGTGGCTTGCATTTGTCTGTAGATTGGCTAATAAACTGACTGAGGGCTGGAAGATGTCCATTTAACATCTGGACTTCCTTCACACAGGTGGGTGACCTCATGTCCAGAATTACAGATATCTGGTCGGGATCGCCTCGTTACCCCATTTGGTGACCAGATATCCCAAGAAGTTTTCGGAAGCCACTCTGAATGTGCACTTCTCAGGGTTGAGCTTCACCTTGTACTGCCTAAGGAGAAAAAGGGCTTTGTCGAGATGTTGGAGGTGATATGTCCGCTGTACACTTTTCACCAACATATCGTCAATGTACACCTCCATGGTGTTCCATGATTGCTAAAAGAGAAGAAACAATCAATAAGTTAAGAATATACCGTATAGCTAGTGGCTAATGGGTCATGTCCACAAGGAGGGATGCGATGGAAGCTTTTCGGTGAATCGTTTTAAAACAAGAAATTGTGTTCGTTTTTTAGGAAAAAGAGAATGGAAAGAAAGAGATGAATGAAAGAAAAATTGCAACTTTTAGAAAGGTTTTGGAGAAGGTGATTTAGAAAACTTGGAAATTGTTTTGTTGTTTGTAATAATAAAGAAAGTCTAGGCTCACTATCTCACTACTCAATTGTTCATTCTTTTCTTAAAATGTGAAGTCCCTGAAATGATCATTTGCAAAACTTAGAGTTAACTTTTAGAGAGCTTTAAGTAAAGCACATAAGATGTGAGAAGAGTTGAGTTTTTTTTTCTTTAAGAAATCGTAGAATCGAATATTAAAACATCAAGCGCGAAGAAGCAAGAATGAATTAAAAACAATTCCAGAGAAGTTCATGAAAGAATTGTGAATTCAACTATCCATACCCATCCTCATGTGCCTTCAAGAACACTTTCAAAAAGAAAGGCTTTTAAGTAAGGCATTCATATGAGTCATCGGGTCTTTTTCTTTTAAAGGTAGGAGAGAAGAAAAGCAAGAGAGAGTTTGATAGCAAGCCTAGAAAAACGTTTAGTTATCCATGGAGAAAGAAGAAGAAAACAAAGACATAATGCAAACCATACCGTACTGCAAGTGGAAGAGAAATTGGCTCGACTTTTGTATTGCTGTCACTTCAATCTTCAAGTACAAGCTCTCAGTCCTCTCTCTCACAAGTTTTGAAACTGGACTACAAATTAAAAAGCAAGATTATAACTCTTGTTCTAGCTAACAAAGAACCTAAATCCTAAGAAAATAAATGTAAAACTTAATCCTAATCTTCGCTGCATTTTTCTTTGCTGAAACCCATATTTATAGCCAAAACCAAAGGAGTCAAATCCCGGGAAGATTGGGGGAACAAATGCTCCCCCAACTGATACAGGTTGGCCGCGAAAACGCGGCTTGGGCCGCGTTTCCGCGGCCCTGGTGTGGCCACGTGGCCACACCAAAGGGGGGCATTCTCCTGCTTTGATGTTGGTTCCGTATATCTGCTGGATTTCTGGTTTCTGCTCCAAACTATTGACGAAATAGCCTTGATTGTGTGGCTTTAACCGCTCGATTCTGGGAGGATTCTTCTCAACCTCTTGATATGCCAAGATTCAGCCCTGATTTCTTCATTTCGAATTTATTCTGAATTAATTCAGAATTTGGTGGGCTTTTGGGCTTGTTTCTCTTTTCTTTCTTTAAGCACTTGGGCCTACATTAGTAAAGAAAAAGACAACTTATTAATAGAATTTATTAGCTAACAAGTGTGATAAAGTGACAATATAAATGCAATATATGTAACAAATCACACCCCACACTTATCTTTTGCTCGCCCTCGAGCAAAACATCAGACTAACTCGAATCAATTATTAGACCACTTTTGTAGGTCACTCGATTGCACTGAGCATGTGCAACAAGTCGTTAAACCTCTAGGTCACCCTAGAGGACGAGTTTTGTCTCGTGAGGGTTTTCAGCGGATTACACCCACAAAATCCAAAAAGAAAGAGAAAAAGTTAGTATTTTCGAAAAGCAATTTTTTTTTTGAAGGAGAAAATATTTGAAGTATATTTGTGAGAGCTTAAGTAATCTATAAGTTATAGGAATATCAAAATTTTCATTCCTAAACTTAGTCTCCATTCAAAAACATGTCATCAATTAAAGTCAGGAGTCAAATTGTACTTCTCATCTAGTCTATTAATTTATCCTGAGTCGTATGCGCCATCGTGACTGTGAAGTTTACTAAGGGTTCTTCAACATTAACTCCTATGCCTTATATTTATTTATTTTTAGTGGAACTTATTTCTCAATTTCATTAGGCTTTCTAATCTGCTGATGTAACGAGCATTCAGTCAGTGACACCCAAACCGGACAGTTTTAGGGTACCAGGTGAGAAAACACCCCTAAGGACTTAAACACTCGAGAAGATAAGGCCACGAAACTAAGGTTTTTATTTATACGATGTACCCCTTTTAGGCGTGAATACTTATGCTTCATGAGGCATAAATACCCAGCTTAATCAGAGGATACACATTTTTTTTTCAAACTCATCTAATTATCTTTTGCATAAATACTAAGGCTTGCTTAGGCCAAAGCACCTAGCTAATCAATAATTAGACTTTTTTTTCATTTTTTTTATAAGGCATAAGAGTCTCTGTTTTAAACCCTAAGTGTGTAAGTGTATTTTGTGTGCATATGTCATCAAGGCAAATATCAAGACTGATTTACTTTCACAAATTTCTTCCTGACCCTAAAAATCAAACAAGTCATCTTATCTTGACCAAGTGTAAGAAATCCTAATTATGATTCTCCTATTCCTTAAAATTGACTTAAATCTTACAAAAAATATATCAAAATACTGTCTACCTTTTCAAAATTTTTTTTTTTGTATATATTCATTTTTTATATTTTTATATCAGTCATGTTAGAACCCTCCCCCACACTTATCTCATGCATTGTCCCTAATGTATGAAAGAAATGTATAAGTGCATGAAATAAAATGAAAAGGAGGAAAGTTACCGATACACTGGGTCAAAAAGACCCATTACCGCTTCATCTACCGGCACCGATTCCAAGAAAGGTTTAAGGCGTTGACCATTTACCTTAAAGTCATTTCCATTCTTGGGGTCACTGATCTCAACTGCACCGTGTGGAAACACGATTTTTACAACGAATGGCCCAGTCCATCTCGATTTCAATTTTCCTGGAAAAAGATGAAGCCTAGAATTATAGAGTAAGACTTTTTGTCCGGGGACAAAGGTTTTTCTTACGATGTTCTTGTCATGGAAAATCTTGACTCTCTCTTTAGTGATCCTAGCATTTTCATAGGCTTCATTTCTCAACTCCTCCAATTCAGAAATTTGTAATTTCCGAAGTGTATGACCCGGGAAAGAGGGAGACAGTGAATTGCCGTAAAAGTTTTCCTTGAATCAAATGAAAAGATTACAACAAGAACTGTTCCTTCCGGTTACAAGGGAGGGAGAATATTGAATCTTGAATTCCCCCTTTGTTTAAGGCTGGGTTCTTCGTGTGACGGTGGAGAGTGAATCTTGTTCTCCGTTGGCCAGATGATCGTCCTTCAGGGATCTCCTCTTTGGCCGGTAGAAAGAGTGACACAGCTCTGTCTACCAAAACTCTAAAAGAGAAGGTAGGCGAAAGCTAGCTCGTACGCAGCGAACTTGCTGAAGAGTTGATCTGCTTCTTTTCTCTCTGTGTCGCCCTCTGTCTCTCTTCGTCCGATTGATTCTCTCCAATCTCTTCTTTTTTTTTTTGATGCAAACAAGGCTATTTATAGAGGTCCCAGGGGTGAACGTGCCCCCCTAAAAATGTTCCACAATGAGGGCCAACTTCCCCGCTACATGGGCGGTAACTAACCCACGTGCTTGCTAAAGACATGCCACGATGGGGGCTGATTTCCCTTACGTGTGGGCAGTGATTGGTCCCTTAACCAAGGCGGTTATAACTGAGACGCGGGTTTCAATCCAACGCGCCTTGATGCTGAGACGCGGGTGTCAGGCCGACGCGCCTTGATGCTGAGACGCGGGTGTTGAGCCAACGCGCCTTGATGCTGAGACGCGGGTGTCAGGCCGACGCGCCTTGATGCTGAGACGCGGGTGTCGAGCCAGCGCGCCTTGATGCTGAGACGCGGATGTCGCGACAACGCGCCTTGATGCTGAGACGCGGGTTTCAGGTCGACGCGCCTTGATGCTGAGACGTGGGTGATAGTCCCTCGCGTCTAGAGTTTGAAACTTTGCTTCTCAATGGCTTGTCCTCCAGTAACTTTTGGACAGCCTACAGAACCCCCTCCAAAGTTTTCGATATTCCGCAGTTAACTGGGACGGATTTCGAAATACTTTGGATTTTAGCCATATTTGCTTTCATGACTGGACTGTTAGTGCTCCGGGTTTGATTTATCTGGAGTTGGTCTTCGTGAGTGTACTGTTTGAACTCTTTGAAGCCACCAGAGTTGATCATGTTGAGTGTCTAGATGCACAGTCTAAACCTCCCCGATTGCTTTTAGTCTGTCACGGGTGTGCTTTAAGCCAGGAGTGGTTGGTCGTCTGCTTGCGTCAGTGTACTGTTGAACTGATTTTGCAGAGGCAGGAGGCCGAACGCAGGTTCTTTGCAAAAAGCCGAGATGGTACTGCTTTAAAGACGCGATTTCTGTAGGGTGCGTCCTTTGGCAATGGAAACGCGCCTGATCTTCTATGAGGCAGACGCGATGTTGGGCCCGCTGGGTCGGACGCGGACTTTATAGAGAGACGCGACTTTCCGAATGCATTTATGGAGATGCTGACGAGGCATGTCCATCGAAGAGGTGCGTCCCTTGGGTGCGAATCTGTGCCGTGTGATGATTACGCCGCCAGCTGGCCTGGGGAACCGGCAGGATTTCACCTTTTGGCGCGCGGATTTCTTGGTTCATTAACTGATCCGCGCCACGTGTCAAATGACGACTCGCTGGGGAGTCGTGACGCATGATCTTCGCGAAGATTTGCTCTACGCGTCATGCGATGATTTGCTGCAGCTTTTATCGGGTCACACGCCGCGTATCTTTGCGAATCCTTGTGCCTATAAAAGGCATCAGTCAGAGAGACCTCTTTTCTTCTCTGAACGCACTTGCTCAAGAGAGTTCTCTTCTTCCTCTGTTGAACTGTTCATCTCCATTACTGGATTTTTTGAACTGTTCATCTCCTTTTTCTAGAAAAAATGGCACCCAAGACCAAGCCAACCGCCTCTTCTTCACGGGCGGCTGCCGCCGAGGTCCAGAGGGGCGCTTCCTCTGCGCAGGATGTCGCTTTCCCAGGTATAATGCCTTTTGGGTGTGGATTTCGCCATTAACGGGAGCTCATAGAACCCTAAGAATCCTTAACACAAAATATAACTCGTATTTGATTCTCGGGCGCGGTCTCAGACGCAGTCTTTGAGTTGATAACCGAGGCGTGGGTTTGGACCCTCGCGCCATTGGGTCCTGCGTTTCGGATTCTTCACTTAGAATATTTCTAGTTGTGAATGGTTCAGACGCGGACTTGGTTTGCAGAACGCGGATTTGATCCTTGCGTTCTGTGCCATCAGCTGCCGATTTTGATGAATTTGGCACTTGCGTCCAAGCAATTAGAAATCTGGGGGTGTGAAAGGAAGGGAGTTACCCTCCTTAACTTCTGGCGGTTGTGGTGATGGAAGGGTTAAGGTGGATAACTCCCTTCTTTTCGCACCTCAGAAGTGACATCAAGGACATTCCATGACCTTCTGGTGGTGGAGACGCGGATCCTGCAAGTCTGGACGCGGGTTTGATAATTCCTGCGTCCTGTATCTCCTCTGCGTTTGGACGCGGTTTCGCAGGTCTGGACGCGGATTTGATAATTCCTGCGTCCAGTATCTCTTCTGCGTTTGGACGCGGTTTCGCAGGTCTGGACGCGGATTTGATAATTCCAGCGTCCAGTATCTCTTCTGCGTCTGGGTTATGAACACTTAGCATTCAAGTATCTAACTAAGTGTCCTTTTCTTTTGCAGTGCCCCATCCTTCTGCCTCACTCTCCAAGACGCGCCACTTTGGACGTGTAGGTGGTGCTGACCGGGACTTGACCTTTGTGCTAAGAAGGACTGTCCCTGTGACTGCTGACCAGTCGCAGGATCGCAGGGAGAGGCTCTCTAATGTTGACATGAGAACTCTTCGGGTACTTATGACCGATGCAGCATTCACGACGGATGATCACGTCAAGCTGGAGAAGCCTGCCTTCTTCTTCGGAGATCGTATCAACGATGGCGGCTATCGTGTGTATGACAGAACTTATAAATGGCTCCGTCAGATAAAGGGTGGAAGATTCTTTCTTCCGGACATGGAGAGGATGTTCCCGCTGTCCTACTTCCAGCACATGTCCGTCCCTCGGAAGATGGAATGGGACCTTTCTCGATATGTCCCTGAGATTACTCTCGGTGATTTGGGTTCCCATAAAGTACACCGTCATTATAGCCATGACAGGTCGGTTCTCGGCCTTTTCCCTGGGTTGCGCAAGTCTGAGGTTCCGGTTGGAGAGATACCACAACTTGGCACTACCTTCCTCAACTCGTTCATGGAAGCGGAGGGTGATTATCCGGTCGGTTTCCGTCCGCCCGGGTGGGTCCATTCCACGGAGAACTACTGGTGGGGTAGGATGGTGGGTTTCATCCTCACCGATCTTGGGGATCTGCTAAAGCGTGTGGGACTGTACCCGGCGGTCAGGGCCGTACAGTGGGGTGTCCCACCAGGCTTTCATAACTTTTTCGGGGTCTTGGAGCGCTACAATCCTCTGACGGGGACATTCTTTACCCCGGTCGGAGAGATGGGCCTTGCACTGCACGAGCTACATGAGGTCTCAGGGCTGGCAACAGGGGACATTCCCTATGAGGAATATGTCCCGACCACTGAGGAGCTCCACCTCCTGAAGAAAGAGTTTCCTCGGGTGTACGAGACTTACTGGGAAGTGATGTGTCACTTCCACATTTGCGGTCAGCTAACCTCCTGGAGGGCGCAGGGAGTCAAGCAACTGTCTTGGGCCAGTTACTTATTCAACGGTGTCAATCATAAAGACAATCCGATAACCCGACTGGCTCCCAGTTCTGACGAGGAGATTGAAGACAGGATCACCCAGGCTCCTGAAGGCTTCTACACCACAGTTTCGAATGAGGACGGTTTCGATCCTGACCTGGTTTTTGAAAGCTTCCACCATCAAGCCCGGACCCCTATCTCCGATAGGGCACTGTTGGCAGGTTTCTTGATGCTGTGGCTGAAGCGTTGTGTGGTGCCCACGCTGCCACATGAAGCTATTGTTGCTGACGTGGTGTACCCGGCGGTGCTCCTGGCTCATGGCAACCCTATAGCCTTTCTCCCGGCCGTGGCGGCTGGCATTCAGAGCGGGTTGCGGGCGCTAACTAAGAGTTTCTGCGAGGCGCCGAAAACTGTCAATTCCCACGGTAAGCCATATGTTGACTCGGAGGGGAATCCGACGGTGAAGCGCCCCAACCCTCGGATCGAGCTGCCTTATACGTACCTCATGGCTTGGTACGTGATGCACTGCCCTTCTCTGATGACGGCAGTGCGTTGGAGGGAGAGTTCCGTCCCTTTTGTGCAGCGGTTGGAGGATTCGAGCTGGCGTGATCTTTATATATATTACGTCCGAAAGCGACTTTCAGATCCTGCGAATTACCAGCTCAATCGCTGCTTCCCCGAGTTCTCTGGTGCATCTTTCGGGGATCTATTTACTGATTCCGCTGGCCCAGACGGCTTCACGAGGTTGCCCGCGGGAGTCTTCTGGTGGTTGATCAATATTCGGCCCGGGTATGTGCTTTCCGGCAAGGGACTTCATGCACCATCGAGCCATACATGCCGAGTCGTTTCGCTCGACAGTTTGGTTATGATCAACTGTACGTCGGGAATCCCAATGCTCGACTTGCCTTCGAAGGGAACTTGTTCGAAGGTGCTCGGGCTTGGTACTACAGTGTGGCCGGAGGGACGGGGGCAACTTTCCGTCTACCTATCGAGGGATCCAAGTGCCGTATGAGCTTCAGCTTCTGCACTTGGTATTTCCAAGCCATCCAGACATCAGACTTTGTTCCGGCGTCTTCATGTATTGAGAGCATCAATGCAACCTCGAGGCAAGGTCAGAGTCTGGTAAACACTCGAAACTCACCGACCAGTACCTGAAGGCCCGGAAGGAGGTCGGGAGAAGATCGGAAAGGGAGCCCCGAGCAATAAGGGCGGAGCCGCGACCAACAAGGGAGGAGCCGCAAGCAGCAAGGGTGGAGCCACGAGCGATAAAGATTCGACAGGCGGTAAGCAAGCGTCGTCAGCGCTCTGCTTCAACTGCTGAACCTGCTCCCAAGAAGGTTCGGAGAGACTTGACAACCGAAGTCTCCCAATCCGAAGACATCCCTGCTGTCGTTGAGGTACCGAGGGAAGAAGATATAGCTGAAGAGGATGTTTCTTTAGTCCGTGCCCCTAGGTCGAGCAGCAGAGACCGTAGGTCTACGGAGGAAGGGGAGCTCGTTGACAGAGCCACCACCGCTGACGAGGATGAGCAGCTAGAGGTCGACATCATGAGTGGAGGAGATGTCGATATTCGGGGATTTCAGTTCAACCCGGATCTTACTTGCTCATGAAGGGAGAGATGAGGCACAGCAACCTGGGTCACCTTGTGTCTTCATTTCCAGTCCTCGGGCAGTTGACCCCAGTCCTACCACTGGGGTAATTGGTGGCAAGGCTCCGGCTGCAGAAGTCTCGTGCGGGGCGCTATCGTCTTCCTCACTCTCAGGGGAGAGCGAGTTTGAAGACGAGGTCGACTACGGCGATGAACCCGCTCTTCCTGATCCGAGTAAGTTCTCCCACATCTCGGAGGAAGAAATATACGGGGGTGAGCCATCAACGGTATCACAGCTGGTGATTACTCCCACTGAAGGTACTCTTTTCACCTTTTGACCTAATTTTCCTTTTCATTTTGAAGAGGATGTTTTAACATTCTTCTTTTATGCTGCAGGGTCGGCCGGGGACATTGAAGCTGTGATCTCCTCGCATATCGAGGAGACGGTAAAGAGCTGACCCAGTCCGAAGGAGTCAAGGCTTCAGTTGCCGAGATAATTCCAGAGAGGGCAACTACTGAAATTGGGGAGACTTCGATTTTGTCGGAAGAGGAGGCAACTCCTAAGGCTGGGGAAGAACCCACTCTGCAGGGTGAAGAGGTTACTATTGAAGCCAGGGAGACTTCCACTCCGCTGGGCTCGCCCAAGGATTCAACATCTCTGGACCTTCCAGAGGTTGCGCTTACTACTCCATCATTAGCTGTGGAGGCTCCTGCAGCGATAACACTTCCGGAAGCGCCAGTGGCCAGCACGACTCTTGCGCAAAAAGAGCCGGCTTGCACCCCTTTCTTCATGATAGAAAAGGGGTCGGGAGTACCTCGGGTGATGACACCATGGATTTCCTGACACGCAAAACGGTGCAGCAGTTCCTTGACGCGATGCGATCGTGCATCGATTTTATCCTGTCTGGGCGTAGCTCTTTTGACTTTGCCCGAACGTTTCTCGGAACATGGCCGGTAACATTGAATTAACCGGAGGCTCCTTGCTTGCCAAGTCGTGTATGCTGTTGGTGGAGCGACTGGGAAGTGACCTGAAAGAGCTGAAGTCTTTGGACAATGCTAGTTCTTCTCAAGAAGCCCAGGTCATCTTGACTAGGCTCCTAGCCACCCAGGAACAAGAGCGACAGGAGGTGGAAGCACAAGTTGCTGAAAAGATCCGCAATCTCGAGCGTTCCCAAGCTGAATGTCAGAAACTGGCTGACGATTCAATGGAATCCGAGTTCATCCGGCAAAACGCAGAGCTCGCCATTACCAATGCTCGGTCTGCTATCGCTAAGGCGGAAGCCATAATCGCTGATAATGAGAGGACGCTTGTCACCGTCCGGAAGAGACTGGAGGAGCAACAAGCTGCGAAGGCACGAGCTGAAGAAAGCCAGACCACTCACTCCTCCAGGTTGGAATCTCTGCGAGCACAGCTGGCTGCAAAACCCTTTTTATCTGAAGAGGAGCTGCGGGTCCAAGCCATGATGGAGGCTGAGAAGGCACGTCAGCACGAGATGTATCGTCTCAGGGAGCGCATCCGTTCTTTGCCGGATCAAGACTTTTAGCCTTATCCCCTTCTTCCCTTTTTTTTTTTTTTTGTAAAGAAGAGGACACTCTACTAGAGTGTTTGTATCCACTTTTACTATTTTCGATATAATAAAAGTTTTTGAAGTTTTTGTCCTATCTTCTTTGTTTAGCTGTGGATGAATTCAACTCCCTGATCACTGGCTGTGAATACTGAACTTAGGTAAGACTAAGTTCTTTCAATGAGACGCGGCGTCGAGCTTGATGAGATGCGGCATTGATCCATAGAGTGAGACGCAGTCATCCGTCCATAGGAGCTTAGATAGGACTAAGTCCTTTTGATGAGACGCAGCGTCAATCACAGGGTGAGACGCGGTCATCAGTTCATAAGAACTCAGATAGAACTAAGTCCTTTGAGACGCGGCATTGATCCGTGGGGACAAACGCGGCTTTGAGTAACGCGAATTTGTCCTGTCAATGAAGACGCGGCTTGAGCAGATGCGAGGGACGCAGCCTTGCGTATTTTCCACTAATCTCAGAATGGACTAAGTGTTTTCCCTTAGAAAGGGCCCCGTTTGCTGAAGGGACGTGACTTTGAGTCACGTGGACGCTCCTTTAAAACGCAGGTGAACGCCTTCAATTTGAGAAAGGTGACGCAGATTCTTGGACGCGGCTTTCCCATCTGCGTTCAATGCAGCCGGACGCGGCATCCCTATCTGCGTTTAATGCAGCCTGACTTAAAGATTTTCAGAGATCTTTGACCGTCAAGTCTTCGCTGACGATTGGGAAACCGGGTCATCCGTTGTTTCCCGAAGCAGATGTCCACGCGTCGGTTTTCCATTGGGCTTGGGCGTTAATGCCCTTTAATGCAAAACCGGCGCTGACGGTTTGAGATCAGCGCCTGTGACGCTTCCCGAAGCGACGTTCCACGCGTTAGCCTCCCGTTGGGTTTTGGCGGTCGTGCGGTCATTAAGGCCGGCGGTTTTAATTAATGAACCATTAATGACCGTTATCAGGAGTTGCCTATAAATAGGACTCACCCCCTTTCTTTAACAGCAGCTGCTTAGACCGTGCTCTGTTTGAGAACAAGTACTCTAAGGGACTCTGCCTTCTCCCTTCAAGGACCCTATCAGGGGTTTGCCTCCATGGATGAAGGTGCCTCTGTGGATGAAGATGACCCAGAGCTTTCATGCTTCTGTTTGGTCTCTTCAATGGATTATCACTGTCAAGTGATTTCAATGGCTGGAAGCGTCTCTTTGAGCACTTTTTACGTCCGCGTCTCAACGCAGATAGTTCAACTCTTAACAGAGGCTTCTGCGGGTATGCCATGCCCACTTACCATGACATTTTAGATCCAACCAAGTTTGAATTTCAGTACGCCCCTTAAAGAGATATCATCTGGACCTTCTTGTGAAGTTGTGGTTGGTGCATTCCTTCTGGAATTTGCGCCGCCGACTTAAACTTTCTTGGACGCGAATATAGAAGTCTTTGGTGCTTGGCCGCGGCTTTACTCATGAAGCTCGCGTTTTAAGGCCACTGACTTGGATGAATTCCAACTCGGGTTGAAGGCTTCAGACCCGAATCTTGCAACTCCTGTTCCTCCAACAGAGAGATGGCAGTTTTCGGCGTCTGAGTCTTATCGTGTTTCGCAGATGCAAATCTTAGACTGCGTTTGAATCCTGTGTGTGCGTCTGCAGTCACCGCGGGGATTTGATTTGCTGCGCGATCATTCCCGCGTCTGCAGTCTTTGACAATTTCGTTGCGCGGATGATTCCCACGTCTGCAGTCTTTGACAATAGCCGCGTCTGTGACTTAGTTTTTCTTCTGTTGAAGTGTACTAAGCTCTGAATTGCCTGATTCCCTGTTTGCTTTTTTGCAGGTAGGCTTAGTCATCCTTCTTTATGTTCGCTAAGTCCGTGGGAGAATATATCGGACGGCGAACTTGTTCGATGTTCGTCCACAAGGGAATATATTATGGTCCTCGTCGTCCACAAGGGAATATATTATGTCCCTGACGAGGAATCGACTCTCGCCAAGGTCTCTTTAGATCCACTGCACCAATCATGCCTGCTGGAAAGAGATGGTCAGGTAAGTATGGCGGCGAGGAGGTTACGGTGGACACGGCGGCAGGTAGGATCCTCTTCCTCTCCCACCCCAGAAGTAACATCAAGGACTCCTCATGTCTACTGGATGGTCTGCTGGGGGAAGAGATGTTCATAAACGAAGGGTTGCCGGACTTTCTGCTTCCACCGGACCTCAAGAACACCATTGCTCTTAGCTTAGTCAGCTAGGGCTCTTTCGATGTTTACATCATGCATCGTGGTGTAACCAGCTTCTATTGTAGCCACAAAACATCGCGCACTTGGAATCAGACGCGGCTTTAAGGAGTGAGTGGAACCTCTGAGAGGGAGAGGGATTTCTTTGTACTCCTCTATTGTAACACTCCATCTTATTGTAAGAGAGCGTTTTGACTGTAACACTCAATCTTATTGTATAAGAGAGCGTTTTTGACTGTAACACTCAATCTTATTGTATAAGAGAGCGTTTTTGTATCACTTTCATGTACCTAGAAATAAATAAAAGTGACACTTCTCTTTTTGCCTCTTTCATTGTCTTGAACTTTTTGTCTTTAATTAGACGCATAGAAGCAAAGAGTCTTTGACTTTGTCAAAATATGATCGAAATTTAATAAGTCAAACTTTGTGGAGAAAGATCCTATTTCAGGAACTCTCACGATACTGTCAGAGGTGTAATATTAACTTGACAGGAGTGAAATTTTTGATGGACCTGCCACTTTATAAAAAAAAAAGTGACAAGTAGAATTGGTACCCCCAGGGAGGGTGAACTTTTATCAAGTGTTTGGGATTAACTTGATTGACCTCAACTGGGGGTTTGATGGAAACACTGTTGATGGTGTAGTTTTAACCTAACAATGTTTTTAGGTAGACTTGTTATTCTGTTAAAGAGAATAACAAGTGGACTAGACTCGCGGGGAATCTAGGAAAGTTTGTTACCGTCAGAGGTGTGATATTAACTTAACGGGTTGGAAGTGGTCTTATCAGAAGTGTAATGTTAACTTGACAAGGATGTGAGTCAGAGGTGTGATATTAACTTAACTCAAAAGTGTCACTGTCATAGGTGTAATGTTTAACTTGACAGTGAGGGTAATGCTAGAGGTGTAATGTTGAACTTAGCATTGGTCATCTCGGCTTGCATAAGGAAGTCCGAGGGAAAGTCATGCCCATAGGTGTATTGTTGAACTTAGCAATGACTTGGATGCTAGAGGTGTGGTGTTAACTTAGCATCATCCATTTCAGCTTCGGTGTGGAAGTCTGAAGAAAAGTGACTGTCAGAGGTGTAATATTAAACCTGGTAGAAACTTGATTACTGTTTAGAGGTGTGGTGTTAAACTTTAACAGTAACTTGTCAGAGGTGTGATATTAACTTGACAAAGATTGACTCATGGTAAGAGTAATTTGAGGACCTGTCATTCTATTGATGAGAATTGACAAGTGAAAATTTTGAAGTGCCAGAGGTGTAGTATTAACTTGGCGGATTTGAAAATTTGATACTCCGTGTAGAGTTGACAAACAAAATTTGTACTCGACAAGGAATATTGAAAAGTTTTCATTACCAGAGGTATAGTGTTAACTTACTAATGGTTGTATTTTGTAGACCTACCATTCTGTGGATGAGAATTGGTAGGGGATTTTGGAGGAAAGAGTGGAGCCAAGTCCACTTTAGGATTTTTAGCAAACCCTCAGCTATCAACGGATTTGAGGTACCTTTACCAACTACCGTTTGAGTTGGGCTAGCCATGCTATTCCCCTCAGCATGATGAGTTGTCGAAGACTTATGTTGGACTTAAAAGCCAACATTTTCTTCTATCCTTAGCCGTCGGGGCGTCAGATCAAATGGGAATGTGTCCCTTAGGATTTTTAGCAAATCCTCAGCTGTCAACGGTTTTGAGGTGCCTTTACCAACTACCGTTTGAGTTGGGCTAGCCATGCTATTCCCTCAGCATGATGAGTTGTCGAAGACTTATGTTGGACTTAAAAGCTAACATTTTCTTCTATCCTTAGCCGTCGGGGCGTCGGATATTAATGAAGAAGCTCTTCTTGTTTTGATCAGAGGTGTATTTTTAACTTGATCAGCGGAAGAATACCATCTAAGGATAGTACTTCTTCAGGAACCTGCCATTGATCGGCATCATAAGTGTATCGCCATTCGGGGTTATGAGGCGATATGACCCATTTGAGTAGACTGACTCTACTACAAATGGTCCTTCCCATTTGGGTTGGAATTTTTCTTTTGTCTTGTGCGTCATTACCATGGGTCTTCTGACGGCTAAGACAAGATCGCCTTTCTTGAAAGTTCGCACTTTAACTTTCTTGTTGAAGGCTCTGGTAATTCGAGCTTGGTAGAGCTCGATTTGCTGTTGGGCCTGCAGACGCTTATCATCTAAGGCCTCCAGTTCTTGGAGTCGCTGTCGATGCTTCTCCTCTGTTGTCATCTCCGCTGTCAAGGCGACGCGTAGAGATGGAATTTGGATGTCTAGTGGGAGCACGGCTTCACACCCATAGACCAAAGAAAATGGCGTAGCTTTAGTTGGGGTTCGCACAGTTATGCGGTAAGCCCATAAGCATTCACCCAACTTGTCGTCCCAGTCTCGTTGACTTTTCGAGACGAACTTCTTGAGAAGCTTGCCAATAGTCTTGTTGAAAGCTTCTGCGAGGCCATTAGCGGCGGGGTAGTATGCCGTTGAGGACACACTCTAGATTCTGAACTTAGCGCAGAATCTCTGGAAAGCCTGGCTGATGAACTGAGTCCCATTGTCGTGGACAATTAACCGAGGTACGCCGAAACGGTAAATAACATGGTGTTTCACGAATTTGATCACGTTCGACGATTTGACATCCTTCAAAGGGATGGCTTCGGCCCATTGGAGAAATAATCGGTTATTGCCAAAATGAACCGATGTCCTTTTGATGATGGTGGGCTGATAGGACCAACCACGTCCATGCCCCACACTTCAAATGGCCAGGTAGAGGCCGTAGAGTGGAGGTACCCTGGTGCTTGATGGATGAAATCGCCGTGCACTTGGCAGGCGTGACATCTCTTGGCATAAGTGATGGCATCGACAATCATCTTGGGCCAGTAGTAACCCAATCTTTGGAGTCGATGTGCCAGTTTTGGGCCAGGTTGATGGGCTCCACACATGCCATCGTGGGTTTCTTTCAATACCTCTTGAGCCTCCTTTGGTGAGAGGCCGGAGCAAGATCCTGTCATGCGATCGACGATACAATGTTCGCGTAATCGCATTATAATAGAATTTGGGGGCTTTCCTTCGAATGGCAGCCGCCTCTTTGGTGTCTTCAAGCAGGATGTCGTATAAGACGTAGTCGATATAGGGGAATCGCCAGTCTTTAAGCTCTGGACCGGTTGATACTTCAAGTGCTTCTTCGAGGTAACGACCTCCCGTTGACTCCTGATAATCCTCGAGAGCATTTCTCGGACAATACAGGTCGTGGCTGTGGACGAATATCTTCTCCATTGCTCCAGCTGGAAGAGCTAAGGAGGCAGCCAGGGATGCGAGTGCATCTGCGTGCGCATTTTGCTTGCGCGGTACATGGTCGATGCAGAAGCTTGTAAACCCCTCGGCCATGCGGATAGTCGCGTTGTAATAGGGTACTAAGTCTTCATGTCTGACTTCGTACTCTCCGCGAACTTGGCTGACAATGAGCTTGGAGTCGCCGTTGCCTCGAGATTTTTAACGCCAATCTCGTCGGCGAATTGCATCCCAATCAAAAGAGCGTTGTACTCCGCCACATTGTTGGAACAGGGCTCAGTTAATGAGACAGCTCGGGGAATGACATAATTTTGTGGGGATACGAGTACTACTCCTACCCCTGCTACTAAATGTCCCCTCGGGCTTGTTCTTGATGCACCGTCGAAGAAAAGTTGCCATACTTGACTTTCAAACGATGCCTGAGTCAGGTAGACTTCAGCAACCTCATCTGGGAGATCCTCGTAGACTTTGGCTGCCCTCGGCTCTGGGTGCTCAGTTAGGAAATCCGCGACTGCTTGTCCCTTAATGGCCTTTTGTGGTAAAAAGCGCATCTCATATTGGGGGAGCAATATGGCCCATTTTGCCAGTCGGCCATTTAGCGATGAAGGTTTAGTCATAAGTAACCTCAGGGGGTTGACTTTTGATATGACGTTTATAGTTTGGCCTACCAGATAGTGTCGCATTTTCTGGATAGCGAACACTAGTGCCAAACATTCCTTCTCAATCGGGTTATACCGATGTTCGGCTCCGATCATTGTTCTACTCAGATAGTAGATTGCTTGCTCACGTCCCTGATCGTCATTCTGAGCTAGTAGAGCTCCCAAAGAATGATCCATTGCTCGGACGTACACCAGAAACGGCTTTCCGGCTACTGGAGCTGCAAGGACTGGTGGTTGGGTGAGGTATTGCTTGATTTTCTCGAACGCTTGTTGGCAAGCGTTATCCAAGTGAATGAGACACCCTTCTTCATCAGCTTAGCGAAAGGTTGGCATCTTCCGGAAAGGTTTGAGATGAACCTGCGGATGTACGCCAGTCGTCCTGCAATCCTCTGAGTTCTTGAGATTTCTCGGGGGTTGCATCTCTTGGATAGCGCGAACCTTTTCGGGTCCAAGTGAATTCCGGTGGATGTTACAACAAATCCTAAAAATTTGCCACTGGCCACCCCAGGAAGGACTTTGTGGGATTCATCTTCAATTGATGAGCCCGCATGATGTCGAAGACTACCTTCAGGTCCGCTATGTGATCACCTTTAGTGCGGCTTTTTACCGCGATGTCATCAACATAACATTCCACCGTTTTGCGTATTTGCTGATGGAAAATGGCGTTCATGGCCCTTTGGTATGTTGCCCCTGCGTTTTCAGTCCGAAGGGCATGACGGTTGTAGCAATATACCCTAGAGGAGTTCTGAAGGAAGTATGCTTTTCGTCATCAGGATACATTTTGATTTGATTGTATCCTGAGAATCCATCCATGAAGGACATTCGTTCGAATCCACAAGTATTGTCAATCATGACATCTGTGATTGGCAATGGGAATTCGTCTTTGGGACAAGCCTCGTTTAGATCACGGAAGTCGATGCAGATCCGGATCTTCCCGTTCTTCTTGGCGACGGGGACGATGTTGGCTACCCAGTTGGGATGTTGTTCTTCCCTGATGAAGCCAGAATCAATAAGTTTTCTGACTTCTGATTGAATTGCCTCCATTATCTCTGGACGGAACCGTCGTTGCTGTTGTTTGACAGGTTTGCGTCCGGATTGATGTTGAGGCGGTGCATAGCCACTTGAGGATCAAGTCCAGGCATGTCCTCGTAATTTCAGGCGAAGACGTCTTTATACTCTTGTACAAGAGATATTAGATCCTTCTTCTCCGAAGGTGACAGGCCGTCACTTATGAAGATGGGCTTAGGGTTAACCTCATCTCCTAGGTTGATCTGAACAACCTTGTCTTCTGTGGGTGGCTCGCGCTGTTCAAAGCGAGTATCCCAAAGAGCATTTAAATGTTTGATCCAAGGATCTGTATCAGATTGGATCATTTCTTCATTTTCATCTTCCAGGTGGCTTGCCGAAACCATGTTCACTGAAAGTTCCTTGAAAATGTTGCCGACACTGACATCTGACTCCCAAGATGACGTGTCCGAAGAGTAATCGTGCTCGACGATTCTTGAGAATCGGAGGCTGATGGGACCGGAGTTGATACATAGCCTAACCCCGGCGTGTCCGATGATAATAATCGGGGGCTTTCCCTTTCGGCACAAAGGATTGAAGCAACGTCCTCCTTCCTTTGCCGAAGTTCAACCCGGGCTTGTTGGTCAGGTCGTACCCCATGGATCTCATTATTTGAGTGCTTTTGGTTCGTAATGATCGAACTGAGGGGATTCTTCCTCGCCTTCCGATTCGTCACGGGGCGCTGGTTCAGACGAGATTCGCCCAAAAAGAATTGGTTTTTGGCCTTTCTGTCTTGCTGGAACCATAAATATAGATTCTTGCGCATTACCATTGTCTTGGTATGTCTCGAAGGACGATTTCACTGGTACATGCAATGTGTCAAGGCACCCATTGCCGACCAGAGATCGTCATCTATATCAGTGCTAGTATCTGACGGTATTGAATCAGAAGCACACACAGAAAAATACGCAAAATCTAAATCTTCATTAATATACCAACCGCCTACATCATCGGTGGTATTATCAACATCGGGTTTATTAGTGCCCGTTACAAGTGGTTCTAACTCCCACAGGCACTCTTCTTTCTCAGGCTCAGTGTCAGCCTCATTACCAGAGTCTGGCTCCTCTGGTTGTGGGGTTTCATCCGTCTCCACCGGATCTTGGTACAGCAAAGAGTCGGTGAAATAATTCTCGACCCCTTTGAACGGATGCCTTTCGGCGATCAACGTCTGGAAATTTCCACTCCCGTCAATGTACTTCATGACTTGGTGGAGAGTGGAGGGAACGATGGAGTTACGGTGGATCCACGGTCGTCCCAGCAATAGATTGTAGGAAGTGTCGGCGTCGATGATGTAGCATGTCACTTTCGACTTGAGACTTCCAATCTGACACCTGAGCTTAATCTTCCCCATCGGACGGGTCTGGTTGGCATTGAACCCATAGATAGTTGTCTGGGTGGGGCTCAAACGATGGGTAGGAATGCCGAGATGTTGCATGACCCGGCGAGGCATGATGCTCAACGCGGACCCTGGATCTACCTGGATGCGGTTTACCTCGGACGATCCAATATACCCTGTGAAGTACAGGGGTCGATCATGCTTCCCTTTCACCTGCATATCATCTGCCGTGAAGGTGATGCAGGGGCATTCTGGGAGGTGTGGAGGCAATCCTCTACATCTTCCTCCTTCGGCACCTGGGTCATGAAGACCTCAGCATTTGCCAGAGCTTCTTACAGAGCTTCCCTGGTCGACTTTGATAGTCTAAGAAGTTCATACAAGGTAATGCGTGCCGGAATGTTGGCCAACTGAGCCAGGACATCAAAGCGGTAAGGTGCCGTAGATCCTTCCGCGATGCCCTTTTGAAGGGCTCGAGAAAATCGAGTCCCCTTCTGCTTTTCCACAGGTGGCTTTGTGGAGGGCCTGACTGGCTCCGCAGTTGGTTGTGGAGGGGCTATCGCCGTCTCGTCGTACTGTTTTAAGTACGCTTGTCCTGAACGGGTTCCCGCCATCGGTTGGTTGGGCTCTGCGGCCAAAGACTATCGTTTCCTCCTCTGAGTCGGTCAGTGAAGGGATATCCATCTCCGCTTCTCGAGAGGAGGCACCCACTACATTGCAGGATGAGGCTTTGCCTTGCCTTTGGATTTCCTGTTGGTCACAGTAGTCCATTGCTGCTCATTGACAAGGTCAGGGTGGACCCACATGATTTCCCCTTGAGGTGTAGGGACGGGTACCAAGCCTTTCTCATGCTGCTGGTGAGGGTCTGTGTTGACCACTCTCAGCTCTCCTTTCGGAACAGGAGTCACCCCCACAGGCGTTGGAGGTTGTCTCCTGAACTGGAGAACCGACGTCACATTAGCCGTCACCTTCTTCTGCTCTGGTCGGAGCTTTAACACCTCCGCGTCAATCAGAGCCTGAAGGATGTCCTTGAAGACGTAGCAGCTTTTGGTGGGGTGTCCCAACATCCTGTGATACATGCAGTAGTTGGGATTGTCGGTCTTGCCGACCTCTCTGGGCGTCGAGCTTCAGGGAGCTTCAGTCGGTTGCTCTTGTTGAGTAGTTTAAAGAGCGAATCGACATGTTCTTCCTTGAAGGAATATTGCTTGTTGGCGCGTGGCTGGCTCGAAGAGCCACTCGCCTTGCCTGATTGAGGTTTGGCGGGAGATTTGGTCTCCGTTGCCAAATTATCCTTCCGCTTTGTTTGGAGGGATGTATCTGGCGCACGCCTTGTCGACCTTTCCGGCCTAGGCTTACCTTCCTCCGCTCTGACGCGGGCGACAATCTCCTCAGCCTGTTCACCTTGTTGGACTAATTGCTTCCAGGTGCGGCTTTCAGCAACTCCTATTTGAGCAAGGAGCGAGGTTTGGAGATTGTGGCGGCATGTTTCCACCAGGGTAGCCTGGGCATACCGCTTGGACACCGGAGTGCCATGTTCCGAAATCTTTCTACGAAAGATTTGACGGACTCCCCTTTTCGCTGTTTGGTAGCCAAAAGGGTTGGCATTGTGACTTCGGAGTCATCCTCGAAGAAGCGTGTTAAAAAGAGCTTCTCCAAATCGCCCCAGTTCTTGATAGAACCTTCTGGAGCTTCATAAACCATTCAAAGGCCAACCCTTTTAGGGTGCCGATGAACAGGCGTGCCAGGATGGCGTCATTATCTACTACATTCCCGGTTGGGATTTGAAGTTGTAGATGTGCTGGTTGGGTGACCCCTTCCTATCAAAGGCTTGAAGAGTTGGAGCTTTGAACTTGGGCGGGTACGGAACCAAGTCCCATTCAGCCGGGTAGGGCCGGACCACTCCTACTTCTTGGAGGTCTTTGCGATTAGCAAGGGCCTCGAGACGTCACTCCAGTTGACTCATTCTTTTAACATGAGCCTTTCCCTGGTCTTGGTCGCCTTTTACTTGCGACGAGGACTTGGACGAGCCGGAGGTAGATCGCCGCGTCTCCTCAGAAGGTTCGGAAGATGAGCTTTCTCCCTTTTTCGCTTTGCCCTTTGACTTTTTAGGAGGGGACCTCCTCCTGTCTTTGAGCAGCTGTGCAATCGCCTGCTTGAGGGAGTTGATAGATTCCTGCTGAGCAAGAATCATATCCATTTGTGCCTTCTGGATCTGCTCCAAACGTTTAGTCGTCTCCTCAGGAGCGCCTGTCATGTAGGCGGAGGTCTCCTTCTCGACGGAAGAGTTCGAAGTCCTTGATTCCGCTACAGCGGAGTGAGAATCATTAATGTCATGGGCTAAGGCATTATAATCAATTGGGGGAATGGCCCCAGTCCGGGTGCGAGTGTGTCGATACACTCCTTCCGGTTCAGAGTCAGACTCGGAGTCGTCTGAGCTGACTGCAAGTTGTTTTCCCTTGCTCCTACTTGTCATATTCGCAGTGAGCTCCGGGTACTCAACGTCAGAGAAGGTTCTCCTTCTGTGGGAGCATCTTCTTTTAGCTGACGGAGTAATCAGGGTCAGCTGTCTGACTAAAGACTGCTGGTGCACGTCTGACCCGCAACGGCACTCAGTGAGCATATGGATGAGCCGTTGGCAGCAACACGACGAAGTGGCCTGATTGGCACTTCTTTTCTTCGTCAGATAATCCCTCAAATCCATGGGAGGGGGATTGAAAAGATCAACCTCGCAACGTCGAAGACGGGAGGCATCCATGTGCTGCGCAGCCTGGACGCAGGCTTCAGGGACGCGGTTCTCGCGACGCGGCTGTGTAACGCGCGTCTGGCGTCTCTGCTGAGATGAAACGCGAGTCTCGCGTTGCTGCCTGGTGCGTCTGGGCATAGGCACTTGAGAGAGGATGGGCTGCTGGGCCCCACGCCTATGAGCTCGTGCCTCTTGCGTTTGACGAGGCGCAGAGGTCTCACCTTGGCGTTTGATGAGTTGGTCCTCAGAGGACCTAACTGAAGGAATCTCGCGTTTGGGACGCCAAACGCGAACTTCACGTACTGGACGCGGTGCGGGCAAGGCGCGAGATTGTACGTCGCGTCCAGCCTCAGTTGGACAACCAACGGTTCCAACTTGCAGCTGACGCGCACGTCTCCTCTGTCGACGCTCGGCGTTTCGATTGTGTCGAGGAGGTGGAGAGAGACCAACGACATCCTGATGCTGGACACCAGGGATTTTAACCACGCGGGTCTCCTGAGAGACGCTGACGCGGGTGTTCTGTGCGACGCGGTTGGTCGCAAAGGCAGATGTGCCTGGGACCACGTGGGCCTTCTGAGAGGCGTTGGCGCGGGTACCTTGCTTAGCACAGTCGGCAGCAGGGGAGCTCGAGAAAGCCACAGATTGGGCCTCGAGGCCATTCCCCGTCGAGACCCGGCGGCAGACGCGGGTCTTTGGGCTCTTGGAGCCGGAAGAGAGAAACTCTTCGTACTTCGCCTGGTCGAACTCGACAACGAGCGATTCGACCATCTTTCCCTTATAGTGGATGTCATCTTGCGCCACTATTTGCTCCTCAGTGACAAACGTAGTCCCCAGCGGAGTCGCCATCTCTTGTATGACCCGGGAAAGAGGGAGACAGTGAATTGCCGTAAAAGTTTTCCTTGAATCAAATGAAAAAAATTACAACAAGAACTGTTCCTTCCGGTTACAAGGGAGGGAGAATATTGAATCTTGAATTCCCCTTTGTTTAAGGCTGGGTTCTTCGTGTGGCGGTGGAGAGTGAATCTTGTTCTCCGTTGACCAGATGATCGTCCTTCAGGGATCTCTCTTTGGCCGGTAGAAAGAGTGACACAGCTCTGTCTACCAAAACTCTAAAAGAGAAGGTAGGCGAAAGCTAGCTCGTACGCAACGAACTTGCTGAAGAGTTGATCTGCTTCTTTTCTCTCTGTGTCGCCCTCTGTCTCTCTTCGTCCGATTGATTCTCTCCAATCTCTTCTTTTTTTTTTGATGCAAACAAGGCTATTTATAGAGGTCCCAGGGGTGAACGTACCCCCCTGAAAACGTTCCACAATGAGGGCCAACTTCCCCGCTACATGAGCGGTAACTAACCCACGTGCTTGCTAAAGACATACCACGATGGGGGCTGATTTTCCTTACGTGTGGGCAGTGATTGGTCCCTTAACCAAGGCGGTTATAACTGAGACGCGGGTTTCAATCCAAGGCGCCTTGATGCTGAGACGCGGGTGTCAGGCCGACGCGCCTTGATGCTGAGACGCGGGTGTTGAGCCAACGTGCCTTGATGCTGAGACGCGGGTGTCAGGCCGACGCGCCTTGATGCTGAGACGCGGGTGTCGAGCCAGCGCGCCTTGATGCTGAGACGCGGATGTCGCGCCAACGCGCCTTGATGCTGAGACGCGGTTTCAGGCCGACGCGCCTTGATGCTGAGACGCGGGTGATAGTCCCTCGCGTCTAGAGTTTGAAACTTTGCTTCTCAATGGCTTGTCCTCCAGTAACTTTTAGACAGCCTACACGAAGGTCACCGGCCTTAGTCAAGTCGAAATTCAATTGCTTGATTGCCCATAAGGCTCGGTGCTCTAACTCAACGGGCAAGTGACAAGGTTTGCCATAGACTAACCTATAGGGAGACATTCCTAGAATTGTCTTGAAGGCGATCTTGTAGGCCCATAGAGCATCTACAAGTTTGATGGATCAATCCTTCCGGTTTTGGTTCACAGTTTTCTCTAATATAAGCTTGACTTGTCTATTTGAAACCTCAACTTGCCCACTAGTTTGAGGATGATAAGGTGTGGACAACTTGTGAGTTATGGCATACTTTCGCATAAGGGCTTCAAAAGATCTATTGCAAAAGTGAGTGCCATTATCACTGATTATAGCACGAGGGGTTCCGAAGCGGGAAAAAATGTTCTCTTTCAAAAACTTTATAACAACTTTGTTATCATTAGTTTTACAAGGAATGGCTTCTACCCACTTGGACACGTAATCCACAGCAACCAATATGTATTGGTTCCCAAATGAATTAGGAAATGGACCCATAAAGTCGATGCCCCAAACATCAAAGAGTTCTATTTCTAGAATTGGGTTGAGGGGCATCATATTTCGGTGTGAGATCCTTCCTACCATTTGGAATCTAGGGTACGTCTTGCAAAATTCATAAGCAACCTTGAACAGAGTGGGCCAATAAAACCCACTTTGTAGCACCTTTTCAGCAGTCTTGCGGGGACCAAAGTGTCCACCGCATGCAAGTTCGTGACAGAAGGATAGAATATTCTTAACCTCCTCATCGGGAATGCATCTCCTAATAATTTGGTCAGAACAGTACTTGAAAAGGTACGGTTCCTCCCAAAAGAAATATCGGACTTGGGATAAGAACCGGTACACATTGTTTTTGGACCAATGAGATGGAGTTTGATTTGTGACTAAGTAATTCACTATATCAGCAAACCAAGATTCCCTAGAGATAGCTAAGAGATGTTCATCAGGAAAATCCTCATTTATGGGTAATTCGTTGCATGGAAAATTAGGGATTCGTGAGAGGTGGTCAGCAACGACATTTTCTACGCCTTTCTTATCTCGAATCTCAAGATCGAATTCTTGAAGAAGGAGGATCCAATGAATGAGTCGGGCCTTGGCATCCTTCTCATCATGAGGTACCTAAGCGCAGAATGTTCGGTGAAAACGGTGGTTTTGGACCCTAGTAGGTAGGGACGAAACTTCTCTAAGGCAAACACTACTGCCAAGAATTCCTTCTCGGTCGTAGTGTAGTTCATTTGAGCATCGTTTAAAGTCCTACTAGAGTAGTAGATCACATGCTGCTTGTTATCAATGTGTTGTCCTAGGACAGCGCCTATGACAAAATCAGAAGTATCGCACATGATCTCAAACGGCTTAGACCAATCCGGTGCAGATATGATTGGTGCAGAAATAAGCTCTCTCTTAAGCTTCTCCCAAGAATTTATGCATTCAGTATCGAAAGTGAAGGACACATCCTTAGCTAACAGATTAGTCAAGGGCCTAGCAATTTTGCTAAAATCCTTGATAAATCGTCGGTAAAAACCAGCGTGTCCTAAGAAGGATCTAATGTCCTTAATGCATTTGGGCATGGGAAGATTAGCAATAACCTCGATTTTGGCTCTATCCACTTCAATTCCTTTCTTGGAGATTTCATGACCCAAGACAATTCCATGTTTTACCATGAAGTGGCATTTCTCCCAGTTCAGTGTCAAATTCTTCTCAGCACAACGTTGGAGGATGAGTTCAAGATGGTGGAGACATTGAGTGAATGAGTCTCCGTAGATGGAGAAATCATTCATGAAGATTTCTAAGAAGCGTTCTACCATATCTGAGAAAAGACTCAACATGCAACGTTGAAACGTTGCTGGGGCATTGCATAAGCCGAAGGGCATTCAACGATAAGCAAATGTCCCAAATGGACATGTGAACATAGTCTTTTCTTAGTCCTCAGGAGCGATAGGGACCTGGTTATAGCCCGAGTAACCGTCCAAGAAACAGTAATACTCGTGACCCGCCAAACGTTCAAGCATTTGATCAATGAAGGGAAGTGGAAAATGGTCCTTACGAGTTGCAGCATTCAGTTTCTTATAGTCAATGCAAACTCGAATCTTCGTGGGAAGTCGAGTTTGAACCAACTCTTTGTTCTCGTTTTCCACTACGGTGAAACCAGATTTCTTTGGGACCGTGTGGATAGGACTGACCCATTGGCTATCAGAAATGGGATAAATTATCCCATTGTCTAAGAGTATTATGATTCAGCATGAACAGCCTCTTGCATTATAGGGTTTAACCTACGCTGTGGGTCTCTCTTGGGTGTGGCGCCTTCATTGAGATGGATGTGGTGTTGAACGATGGTTGGACTTAATCCCTTGATATCAGTCATAGTCCACCCGATGGCTTCCTTATGTTTTCTTAGAATTGCTTTCAAATCTTTTCTTCCCCTTCATTTAAATGGGAGGCAATGATGACGGGAAAAGTCTCTTGTTCGCTTAGATAAGCGTACTTGAGATGCGCAGGTAGGGCTTTCAATTCTAAGGAAGAGGAAGGCTCACTAGAGGGACTAGTCAAATCTGTTGGCTCCATTGTTGGTGAAATAGGGTTTGAGGCCCAATTCACAGCAGAATCTACAACTTGATCAAGATTAAAGTTGTCAGACTCTAACTCGAAGTCAATCTCCACTTCTAATTCCAATTCTTCCCCGTGTTCACTTGTCAAGTTCTCAATTAGGTTGACTACAAATGTTTGGTCTTCGATATCGCGGGGTTGTTTTCCTAGATTGAAGACATTGACTTCTCTAGTCATGTCTCCAAAGGTTAACCTCATAGACCCATTCCTACAATTGATGCTGGCATTAGCAGTAGCAAGGAATGGTCGACCTAGGATGACAGGAGTTTGAGCCCTACGATTGGAGTTGGACACAGGTTGTGTCTCCAGAACTATGAAATCGACATGGTATATGAACTCTCCTACCCGGATCAGGACATCATTAATTTCCCCTTTTGAAACTTTAACAGAACGATCAGCCAGTTGGATGGTGACTCGAGTTGGACTAAGGTCACCCAACCCGAGTTGTTGATAAACAGAGAATGGAAGCAAGTTGATACTTGCCCCCAAGTCAAGAAGTGCACGACTAATCTCGGCTTGTCCTATTATGCAGGCAATAGTGGGACTACCTGGATCTTTGTACTTGATAGGGATAGGACCGAAAATAGCTCACTAATATTAGTGGCTAAGAAGACCTTCTTTGGAACATTAGTCTTTCTCTTCTTGGTGCACATGTCCTTAAGAAACTTAGTATAGGAAGGAACTTGTTGGATGACATCAAGAAGTGGCACATTTATCTTCACTTGGTTAAACATCTCGATTATCTTGTCCATGTGAGGATTTTGCTTGTTGTTTTTCAGCCTATTAGGAAATGGTACTATAGGCTGGTGCACCTGGCTGGCTGACTTGTCTTTTTCAGACTCATCAGAATTGGAAGAAATTGGATTAGATGAGGTGGAGGCTTGATTGTGGTTCTGCTGAATGGGATTGGGTGGTGTTGACACTTGGTTATCAACTCTCTTTCCTGACCTCAATGTATGGATAGCATGACATTGATTGAATGAAGGATCCTCAGCCAAATGAGCTTGTTGGGAATTCCTCGGATTGGTGACTGGCTGACTAGGTAGGGTACCCTTTTGTCTCTCATTCTGTGGGTTGGCTAGTTGACTCATTTGAACCTCTAACCTCTGAATGGTCTGCATGAGAGAGTTTTGGTTTTTCATATATCTCTCCATGTTTCTTTCAAAGTCAGTCATTCTCCTTTCTAATTGAGGATTCTGGAAGGAGGATTGTTGAGCTTGGTTGGGAAAGTTTTGTTGATAATTCGGAAAGTTGGGTGGATGATTGGGAGAATTGTTATGGAAATTGGAGAAGTTGGGTTGATGATTGGAAGAATTATTACCATGATGGAAGTGGCTAGCATGATTGGATCATGAATGGTCATTGTTGTTTTGGCTCCATGAGAAATTAGGGTGATTTCTCCAGCCGGGATTGTACGTTGGTGCGTAAGGATTGTTGTTCGGCCTTGAAAAAGCCGCATTCATCGGTTCATAGTAGGATTGCTGAGCCTGAAACACTGGGCACTCCTCAAACACATGGTTCATGGCTTGACAGTAAGTGCAGCCCGGGATGGAAATTGGTTCGGGCTGACTTGATTGACTGGACTTGGTTCTTTCGTTTCTAGAGCTTCCAGTCTTCTAGCCAAATTAGTTAACTTAGCCTCATTAGCGATAGACGATTCGATGGAATGGAGACCTCCTTTTGAAGAGATTGAGTTAGGATTCCTAGAGGTCTCACTAGCAGATTCCATTGGATGGTCTTCTCAGCCAAATTTCATACAAATCCCATCCTTCATCTTCATCTTTCTGCAAGAAACCCCCTTGGCACATACTTTCTAAGAGGGTTTTTGTGGAATAGTCTAAACCGTCATAGAGAATTGGCATTGTCTCCATTTCTCTATTCCATGGTGTGGACATTGGACAAGGAGGTCCTTAAAGCGTTCAAAGTACCTCCAGAATGGTTCACTAGGTTCTTACTTGAATTGCATGATCGTCTTCTAATGAGAGCGGTTTTTATGGATAGGATAGAATTTCTTCAAGAAAATCTTGATGAAACCATCCCAAGATGTGATGGAACCGGCTGCTAAGCTGTAGAGCCACTTCTTTGCTAGGTCCTTAAGTGCGAATAGGATAAATCTCAACCTAATAGCGTCATCTACAAGGTGTGAGATTTTCATCATTAGACATACTTCCTCAAATTCTCTTATGAAGAAGTAGGCATCTTCGGACTCTGGGCCATGAAACTTGGGGAGTGTGTTGATGAATTGAGGCTTGAGCTCGAAATTGTATTCACCAACCGATGGAAGTGAAATGCAAGATGGAAGTGAGGTCCTAATGGGGTAGAACCTATCCTGTAGTGATGTTGATTGAGCCATTACCGGATCTGGTCTTGGTTCAACTTGGTGGTGATGTGTTTCTAGTCAACCTAGATGAATTAGGGTCTCTCGACCACACTTGCATACACAAACACAATCACAATCACAACAAGTTCAAACAACAGTCAACAATAGAAATCAACCAAGCCTAGTCTAAGGTAACCTGGACCTAGAAAACTCCTAACTGGTTGATTGTCCACAAGAGGTTGAATGTAGACTTTGACCACAAGCTAATCAGCCAGGTCAGGGCAAGATTGGTGGGAGGTTTTCCGTCAAAGACGTTCCTTAATTAAATAACCACCAATCTTCGGGCTTTCGGCCCTCAATCCCCTTCCTAGACACTGATTTGGTAGGAGTCAATTTCCAACATCTTCCCTCTTTAGGATAATCTCCTAGTGAGTTCGAGATGTACCTAAGGCCAATGTCTATCAGATTTTACTTAGGCTTAGGTTTGTGAGTGCTTGGAGTCTGATTTTTGGGCCTAGGAAGGGTGATTAAATCCCCACCTTATCTTGTTGTTGGGTGTTGCCCTTAAAATCAATTTGTGAAGTGTACAAAATAAGATTCACTCAAAGCGATATAAATCAACCAAGAATTGAGTCCTATTCTGAATGCAATGCGTACGTACCTTACTCCAGCACTCTTCAACAGTAAAGGAATTGAAAAGACTCGTGCCTAGAATGCAAATGTCTAATCAATTTTTAACTTTTCGACAAATGTTTTACTGTTGATTTAAAACAGGGATGTTGGATAGCAAAAATAGCACAAATATGACATATAAAAACTGAAATTTTTGCGAGCAATATGTCTTGCAAAACAAAGTTTTTAGTAGTCCAATGAATTTTTTCAGATTTTGCAAAGCAATTTCTTGAAATTCTGTTTCCTACTTTCGAGAGTAGGGCACAGAATTTGCAAGTCTTCTTGGCAAAGCTTGAATGCTAGATCTTGATCTTCAAGTCTCTGAAACAAACACACAAAACTTGTTAAAACAACTACACCGTTCCCTCCCCGGCAACGGCGCCAAAAATTGATTGCTAAAAGAAAAGAAACAATCAATGAGTTAAGAATATACCGTGTAGCTTGTGGCTAACGGGTCGTGTCCACAAGGAGGGATGCGATGGAAGCTTTTCGGTGAATCGTTTTAAAACAAGAAATTGTGTTCGTTTTTTAGGAAAAAGAGAATGGAAAGAAAGAGATGAATGAAAGAAAAATTGCAACTTTTAGAAAAGGTTTTGGACAAGGTGATTTAGAAAACTTGGAAATTGTTTTGTTGTTTGTAATAATAAAGAAAGTCTAGGCTCACTATCTCATTACTCAATTGTTCATTCTTTTCTTAAAATGTGAAGTCCCTCAAATGATCATTTGCAAAACTTAGAGTTAACTTTTAGAGAGCTTTAAGTAAAGCACATAAGATGTGAGAAGAGTTGAGTTTTTTTTCTTTAGAAATCGTAGAATCGAATATTAAAACATCAAGCACGAAGAAGCAAGAATGAATTAAAAACAATTCCAGAGAAGTTCATGAAAGAATTGTGAATTCAACTATCCATAACCATCCTCATGTGCCTTCAAGAACACTTTCAAAAAGAAAGGCTTTTAAGTAAGGCATTCATATGAGTCATCGGGTCTTTTTCTTTAAAGGCAGGAGAGAAGAAAAGCAAGAGAGAGTTCGATAGCAAGCCTAGAAAAACGTTTAGTTATCCATGGAGAAAGAAGAAGAAAACAAAGACATAATGCAAAGCATACCGTACTGCAAGTGGAAGAGAAATTGGCTAGACTTTTGTATTGCTGTCACTTCAATCTTCAAGTACAAGCTCTCAGTCCTCTCTCTCATAAGTTTTGAAACTGGACTACAAATTAAAAAGCAAGATTACAACTCTTATTATAGCCAAAAACCAAAGGAGGCGAATCCCGGGAAGATTGGGAGCAAACGCTCCCCAACTGATACAGGTTGGCCACGGAAACGCGGCTTGGGCCGCATTTTCGCGGCCCTGGTGTGGCCACGTGGCCACACCAAAGGGGGGCATTCTCTTGCTTTGATGTTGGTTCCGTATATCTGCTGGATTTCTGGTTTCTGCTCCAAACTGTTGACGAAACAGCCTTGATTATGTGGCTTTAAACCGCTCGATTCAGGGAGGATTCTTCTCAACCTCTTGATATGCCAAGATTTAGCCCTGATTTCTTCATTTCGAATTTATTCTAAATTAATTCAGAATTTGGTGGGCTTTTGGGCTTGTTTCTTTTTTCTTTCTTTAAGCACTTGGGCCTACATTTAGCAAAGAAAAAGACAACTTATTAATAGAATTTATTAGCTAACAAGTGTGGTAAAGTGACAATATAAATGCAATATATGTGACAAATCATTCATGATCAGGTCTTTAAAGACTTTGTTTACCATCCGTTGGAAGGTAGCCCCAACGTTCTTGAGTCCGAAAGGCATCACCTTGTAGCATAGATTCCCCGACCAGTAGCGAAGGCCGTTTTGTCTTCATTTGGTGGGTGCATCTTGATCTAATTATAGTCGTAATAGGTGCCCATGAAGCTAAAAAGCTCGTGTCCTGCCGTAACCTCTACTAGTTGATCGATCCTGGGATAGGATAACTATCTTCGGCCTGGCATCATGGAGGTTTGTAAAGTTGATGCAAACACTCCACTTTCGTTCTTTTCTTCACGAGGATGGGATTGGAGAGCTAATTGGGGTAAAATATTTATCGAATGAAGCCAGCTTGGAGTAGGTGATCGACTTTGTCATTGATGGTGTGACCCCCCCCCTCGTTCATTTTCTTAGGCCTCCACTTCATTGGCTTAGCATCCATCTTGATGGAGTGGTTGTGACATATAATCTCAGGGTCAATTCCCGGCATGTTTATGGGAGACCATGCGAATATGTCTGTGTTTTTAGATAGGAATTATTTGAACAACATCTTTTGCTACGGGTGCAGGTTTGAGCCGATTTGAAGGGTTCGTTCGAGGTGATGTGGGTCTACCCTGAATAACTTGGTCCTTCTTGATCTTGTTTTCGAGGTTCCTCGACTTGGTAGGTGAGTCAGGGTCTGGCTTTCGTCGTACCTTAATTGCTATTGATCAGCAATTCTCTTCTGCTTCTTGTCACATGAGATTCTTTATTAGGGCCTTCTGGGGAGGCCTTTTGTGGCCAGCCTGATCTCTTTCGGGTTACTACAGCAACTGTTCTGATCATCCCTTGGTTACCCCTTATATTTGTCACTCCGGATGGCGTGGGGTACTCATCAACTGATGGTGAGTGAATGGGACCACTCTCATCATGTGAATCCATGGCCTTTCGAGAATGGCATTGTAGGGGGACTGGACGTCTAGGATGCAGAACTCCGTGATGACTTTAAATGGATCAACACGGACTGGGAACTCAACTGTGCCGGGGAGAGGGTCTCGTTCCCTCGAATCCGTAAAGAAGTGACTGGGTCTGGGGATGATCAACTTTCGGGCCAGCTCGGGAGTATCCTCCATTTGATCTAGAGCGTGGCCATAAAGGATGATGACCCTACTCCCCCATCTACCAAGATCTTTGACACTTTGTAGCATCCGATGTGTACCATCACAACCAAGGCGTCATTATGCCGGAAGCGCACAGCTCAGAAAAAATTGGCCCACTGGGAGGTGCAGGAGGGTGAGTCACTATTGCTGGATAGTCGCCCCTCCGGGTTTCGTTGACACAGGGGGTCCTCTCCTTGGCGGTGGTGCCTTCTATTGGAGAGTTTCTGAGATGGTGTTTACCTTCCGATATTGAACAAGGGTGCTTATGCTCATCTGTGGTCTCAGGCTGCTGATTAGTATCCAATTCTGCATCCGCATATTGCATTTTTCTACCGATTTATGAATAAAATAACTCTTCTCACCCGTGTTTTGGTCTCTTTTTGTAATACCCCGCTTCCGGAATACGTACTTAGTTGCGTATTCAGATTTTCGATCGTATTTTTCAATTTACTTTCTGTATTTGATCGATTTTAGTTTCAAATATTATTTTCCAATATATTAGATTTTCTATGATTTTCTGGATTTTTCCTGAATTTAAAATGAAAATCTTCAAAACCGGTGTCGACCAGTGCTGCTGACCGATTCCCGGATTTTTAATTTGCAAACAGCTTGGAATTTCTAGATGGTCCTTAGACATTTTCTCTTAAAATCACATTTCTTACCTAAATGCTTTTTATGAGAATTTTATGAATTTATGAAAATTCCACCGGAGTCGGTAGCTAATTGATTCCGGGATTTTTAGTTTTAAAACTATAAAGTATTTCTTAAAACGGATTTCACCATGGGACTTAGAATATTATTCTTGATTTTTGATAAATTTTGCGAGTCGTTCCGAGATACTTGATTTCGGGACAATTTCGGTATTTTTCGAAATGTTTTCCGTATCCTCGACTCAAACCTGGGAATCAGTCTTTTCAACAGTTTCACTTTTGAGTCCAAGAAAATATCTCCTCATATGAATTTCTTTTCCTTTTTCCTTTTCCTTTATTTCTTTCCTTCCTCCACAAGCCACAAGCTTTTCCAATTTCCAAAATTCCAATCTTTTCCAAAATTCCAACTTCCACACACTTCCACATTAATATCCCTCTTTCTCTCTCTCTTCCATGGCCGGCCAAGTGGCCAAAAGAGGGACACCTCATCCCCCTTATTTGCAAAAAACCCCCTCTCTTCTACCTTATTTACACCTCCTTTACAAAATCTAAAACCTATATAACTTTCCTTTTCATTTCTACTTACTTTTTTCACTTCACTTCACCAAAGAAATAGCCTCCACCTAATTCCTTCTTCATCAACATCACCAAGGCCTTCATCTCCACCTCAACCACGACAACTTTTGGATTGTGATCGTCCGTAATATCGCCGTGGAATCATTTGGTGATATTTGTCGACACGATCTTTTCGGAACTCGTAAAGCTTCAATTAACCATTCCAAGTGAGTATTTTTACTCACCAAGACTCATACAATTCTTAGTATGTTTATGTTTTCATATCTTGTACATTTGTGTCTTTAAATCATGTTATTTGACTATCAAACACAACCATCAGATTCTGTTCTGAACTCTGTTTTCAGACCACGATTAGTCGACTTGACCTAAGGGACTAGTCGACTTGAAACCCTTAGTTGAAACGTAACCTTTTCTAGAACACAGTTTTAGTCGACTTAAGTTATTTATTAGTCGACTAGAAACCTCGATTAGTCGACTACTCCCTTGACCCTAGTCGACTAACTTTTCCTGAATCAGAAACCCACTCTCTGTTACACAGTTTTAGTCGACTTAGAGTGTCTGTTAGTCGACTTGAAATCACTGTTAGTCGACTACTCTTTCCATCCTAGTCGACTCACTTTCCTGAAACCAGATTCCAACTCTCTGGAACCCAGTTTTAGTCGACTAGATCATACTGTTAGTCGACTAGAGACCACTATTAGTCGACTACCCCATCTATCCTAGTCGACTAACTTTGGCTGTCTGTTATAGTTAATTACTATCTTAAATGTGGATCTTATACTTAGTTCATGTAATTGTATATTGTACTTCATGACTTGTTAATGAACCATTTCACCCTCTTATCATGCTATCTATTAAACCAAGGCATGATACACTTGACCTCTTGATTATCACGTTAAGGGAATGTAGTACCTGATCTCTTGTTATGTACTCCAGTTATGATTCCAGTTATGATTCTTGTTATGACTTGTTATGATCCTGCTCATTCCCTTAATCTGATAATTATGTTAATAAACCATAAAAAGGACAACTTGTATGGGGAATGGGAGGAAGTGATGGATGCCGGAATGATACCTTGCTTATAGTGATGGAATAAAATATTGGCGGTACGTGTTAGTGGGACTCAGGGCCCACAGGAGATTCGTGTTAGGGGACTTAGGGCCCTCAAGCTGGTCTCAGGTGTATGGGAACTACTATAAGAAGCTCTATCAGTTCTCCATCTACTTCCGGTAACAACCCTCGACTTTCTTATATATGGATGTATGTGTGTTGGGATATATACCAAAACACATACCTAGATATATGGGTCAGACGAGTAATAATAATAATAGATACCTGTTATGTTACGATTCCTACTGTGATCCCTATCATGATTCCTATTATATACTTCTGTTATGACTCCTGTTATTCTTGTCATGTAATCCTGTTATGACTATCGTGTGATTTGAAATTCTGATTCTATACGCTTGGATTTCGGTGGCATGGGATAAAAGTATATAGATGAGGGTTTCCTTGTTTGGATTATTCCTTCGATGTACTAGTCTCATGGGACCGTGACCTAAGCGTATACAATCAATCTTGCTTGTAATCAACTTTACCTGGATTTCCTGTTTTATGGATATTATGTTTTACTTGTTCATACCCGTTATACTTGTGTTCTAACCTTCCTACTCTTGTCTCTTAGCCATTTGGCTGTAGCCTGTTCATTGTTGGGAGGTCCTGACTCCCTTGGATTTGTATGTTCAGGTTCCGAAGCTTGGATCGAAGTGGAACCATCCACAGAGGATCAAGCTTTTCTTGGTGAACAGGCAGGCTAGTTCCTGTTCTTTTGTGCCAAACTTCTCTCTTTGACTCACGGGGTCTTCATCTAACTCGTGAGCCTTTTGTGTCCTTATTGTATATCGTACTTTTGGACTTGGTTGTGATAAAAGACATATGTAATGTGTAATAGTTTATCATATCCTGTGATAGCTTTGTATTTGTACTTTTAAGTTGGCATATGAATGAATACCACGCTTTGTTGTACTCTGATCCTTGTTGTACTTATGCTTAGCGTATATACGTGGGGGCACTTTCTGACCTGCGTATATACGTCGCAGTGACGTCCCCGTATCCGTGGGATTGGGGCGTTACACTTTTGCAGATAATCAAGACTAGAAGGGCAAAGGGGTAATAAGAGCCTAATTAAACCCATTTTCGGGTAACTAAATCAACAATGGATACCATGCAAGGGAGCTTCTAGAAGAACACGTTGGATTTTCATATTTGAAACTGTATTTGAAGAAATATATGCCCAAACATTACAAAACCAAATAGATACAGAAAGTGCAAGAAGCCAGACGAATCACATGACCAAAATTCAGGGCAGTTGCCTTAATTTTGTCGCGGTTGCTCCGGGTTGCCGCGACACTTTTGAGGATCCACGCTTCGATCTTCAACACGTGGCCTCGACTCGTCAAACTCTAACTCCTTCTGCCTATAAATATCCCTGCAGGGACCTGAGACGCGGGCATATAGAGGAATAGGCTAGGTTTTCTCTCTTCTAGCTGTAGAGTAGGATTTTATTCTTCTTCTTTTGTATTCTGTTTTCTCTTTTTAGATTCTTGTATTAGGGCTGAGATGATTCAGAGAGAGATAGAGAGATTGATGTAATAGAGAGTGACAATCTATGTAAAGGTGTCTCCTTTCTTCTCTATATATCTTCTCCATCTTCTACATGATGCTTAGCTAGTTTTTCTTCTCATGGTGACTAACTACTAACCACTAATAAGCTAACCGCTTACTTGATAATCTATATAAATCTAATATCATCTACAAGGCCTTGCTCTTGCAAGCGCCATTGATGGCTCATGATGATAGATTCTAACATTCTAACATCTAACAACTAAGTTGCTAACTTGCAATGCTAACTTTAGTTCATGCTCACCTCTAACCGGTTTTGATGATCTAATAGTAACTTGCATCTTGTTTTGTGGTTTGGATATTAATGAATAATCTTATGTGACATATCGTCTCTTGAAGCAAGGATTAGTCATGGCCAAGGATCAATGTGAGGCAACTATCATTAAGAGGTTAGCATGGTAGCTGAGCAATTAGTAGTTAGATATCATGAGCTTTCTTTCATAACTTTGTTTCTCATTTCACTTTGTTTTAAAAACCATTCTTAACATAAAAATTCTAATTTTATTTCATCTCCTCTCTCTTCTACTTCTTTTCTTTTATTTTGTTTTTAAAATCATTTTTTAAAACCTCTTCTCATTTCATTTTCTTTTATCTCATTTTTATTTTCTTGTTTTGCTTCCACCAATTCACAACCACTTCTTATTTGTTTTTCGTATCACCAATTTTATTGCCTCCTCTACCTATCACTTCTAGATTTCTTTTCTTTTTCTTTTACTTATTCTTAATAAAGAAGAACTTGTTAACATAAAACATAAATATACCGTTAATGCTTCTATCGCCTCCCGTCCCTGTGGAATCGACCCGTATAGCCATCATGCTATAACGGAAACATCGAGGGAATATTAGCACACACGCTTTTATACTGATTTCAAAAACACACATTTTCAAGTGCTGGTTTTCCACCCGATCAAAAATAAATGGCGTCATTACTGGGGATGGGAATGGTTTAAAACTCACATTTTTGTTAACATTTTCTTCTCGTTTTGGTGTGCAGGTCAATTTTTACAGGAACTAAATATTGCAGAGCACCCATTAGCACTGTAGCTCCCTGCTCTTGAAAGCATGGTCCTAGCTTCTACAAAAAAGCCCCGCAAACGCGACTTTAGCGGTGGTTCTATGGTAATTGTGTGACAAAATTGTATCTCGTTGTGCTAAAATGTGTACATTATAATAGCTAGTAAATTTGTACTGCTATTTTTCTGCTTTGATTGCTTACACCCTGCAATAATTAAAGAACTAATATACGATATTTGGACGCTTTAAAATGATTTAGATATTTGTATTTAGCAACGTGTCAATTCAAGTTCAATATATTGTATTTTGTTCAGTTGTTGTGATCTGAATAGAGGTGTACATATGGCATTGCATATAGCATAGGACAAACACATGGGTAATTTACTCGCTTTGTGTTATATACTTATCTATATTGCACACTTGCACAAATCAAATTTAAGGGCAAAACCCAATACAAGATAAGGTAGGGAAGTCATTACCCTTCCTTAGCCCAAAAACCTCCTCCCTCCTCACACAACCCAAGCCCTAATAAAAATTGATAGACGTTGGCCCCTAGGGACATCTCAGACGCATTAAGAGATTGACCGAGGTTGGAACTTGTGAGAACCATACTCTTGTAAAATCGCTGTCTAAAGTTGGGGATTAAGAGGTTAAACCTTGAATATACCGTGGTTTGGTGTAATTAAGGCCCGTTGCTTATGCACGGATACCTTCCATCTTATTTTGCCCCTACCTGGCCGATTAGCTTGCAGTCAGGTTCATACAACAACCTCCCCTAGGTAATCGACCAGTTAGGAGTCGTTTAGGTCTAGGTCAACCTTAGTATAGGCTTGATTTGATTTTGTCTTTTGTTTGTTTGTTTGTTTGTTTTTTCTTTTTTGTTTGTGATAGTTTGTTAAATGGAATTCAACAACAACAATTCTTTTAATCCTAATCTGAATTCATACTTCACATCGATCCCATTTCATTCGGATAATTCTAACCTAGCTTTTTACAATATGAACCAACCAAATATACCGGGTTGGACTTATCTGAATCAATACAGCCCATACTCCCAATCTTATAACCATAATTCCTAAAATAATTTTCACTCTTCGCAGAGTCAATTGGGATTCACCACCCCCCGTGTCAAATTTTCAACCTCCTTGTCCATAATTTTCTCAATTCTCACAATTTATACAATATTCATTCTCCAATTTGCTTCCTATACTCCTTTTCTAGAACAATCCATAGAAGAAAAATCTGAATTAGAAAAGAGTATAGAAGCTACCATGCAAGAGGCCGAGCGACAATTTCAGAAAATGTTTGACTCCCCAATTTCACATTTTCAAGATTCATACTCAGTCTCACTTCTTCAAAATAGCCAATCATCAGTCTTGGACACGAGGATGAACTCTTGCGTGAGTTCGAGCAGCAATCTCAAAACACATTGGACTCACAATCTTCACAATTGTTTCAAAATCAAGATTCCTATACTCCCTTTCTAGAACAACTATTTGAAAAAAAAAATCTGAGCTGGAAAAGAGTATAGAAATCTTATATGAGACCTCACAACCATTTCAAAAATCTTTTACCCAGTCTATTGATAGGTTAGAAGCACAACTAAGTCAACTGATCAACGTTCATAGGAATGAGAGAACTCGTTCTTATCGACCTTTGACCAATCTAGATATCTCTAACTCTATCGATCTAGACCAAAAATCATGTTATTTTGGAAACCAAGATTCAATTGCAGCACATCCATTTAAACTTGACCAACATCAAAATTTTGAGAACCACATTAACATTTTGGAAAGTTAACCATTTCCTGAAATTGAACTTGAGTATGAATATGATTTTGAACCTCAAATTGATAATTCAATTTCACTTTTTAATTCAATGTTGACTCCGATATCTTTACCTTACTTCAAACATTTTCCCAAGTCAGCTTTGAATCCTGTACCCATACATTGTGAAATTGAATTATCCATCTTTCAAGATTTGCATCCATAACTTCTGAGAGTCCCATTGACAAATTGGCAAGTTTTTTCTTCAAAAAAATTAAATTCAGACAAGAATGTGACTTCGATCCTCAAATTTGTGATCCAATTCAAATCTCTAAATCAATTTTGACTCTTATTTTGATACCCGATTTGAGCAACATTTTAGAGTCAATTTTGATTCACATACTTGTCATTCTTGAACTTGAATCACCAAAAAGTCACATTCCATTGTAGCTAAAATGAATGTGGATTAGAATTCAACTTCTTGATTTAGACTCACTTTCTGAATAAATTTTGAATCCTAAACCTTCACTTGACTTCAGTCAATTTTCTGAGTCGATCATAGTTCCTGTACTTCCTGAGTCCAATCTATCATTCTATCTTTTCACACTCCATTTTGGGACAAATGTGTTGAATATAAAGACTCTGAAATTATTTTTAAAATTTGAAAATTAGATGGGGTAAAATTTATAATAAAAATCATTCATATATACATTATTAAAGTGGGTTGTATTATAGTGGTCTTTGGTGCGTTCCTGAGAACTCCACGCAAATTGAATTGGGCCGCATTTTATAGACCAATTAGACCACCACCGGAACCACTACCTTGAGGTAATTTTTCCTTTTCTCTCTATTTGTTTCACGCATATATGCATTCACAATGCATTGAGGACAATGTAAGAGATTAGTGTGGTGGAAGGTCTACTAATATAGAGATTTTAGATTTTCTTTTTTTTTTCACTTCTTTTAGGATATTCTTAGAATTTTTCCTTTATATATAGGATTATCCCTATTTCTTTTTTGTATAGGATTTTTACTTTCTTTAAAAACTATTTGAAATAAGAGACAAAATTTTGATTTATTTTCAAGAAAATTAAAGATGATCTTAGAAATTAAGGAAGCCTTAATTATGACATCTTAAATCTAGTCAAAATAATGGATCTTATTTAAAATTATAGGTTAAGTAAAAAAGATTAAAGAGATTTTTATCTTGAATTTTTTACCTTAGATAGTATGCACTTCACACTTACACATTTTTTGGAGGAAACAAAGACCTAAAATGCCATAAAGCAAAAATACATACATAAAAAATAAAAATAAATTAAAAATATATATATGATATATATGAAGAAAAAATCACTTATTAAGCTGGATAACTATACTTCAAGAAGTATGACTATTCACGCCTAACGGTGGTCAAAAGAAATAAAAAAAATCCCCCTTAGTTTTGTGGCCTTGTTTACCCGAATCTTTAAACTCGAAGGATGTTTTCTAATCTGGTGCCCTAAAACCGTCTAGTCTGTGAGTCATCATTTAAAGGCTCACTACCCGGGTAAACTAGAAAGCCTAAGAAAACTAAGGGGAAAAAAAAGAAAAAAATATATTAATAAATGGCTTGATGGTTAGAGTTGAAATCTTAAAAAATTTCACTATCACAAAGTGCATATTATTTAAGTTTTATTAAAGATCAAATTATTCTATCCAATTTTAAATTTATACCTTAATTGAAGACAAGATTTTGCATATAGACTAAGTTCAAGGAAGAATATTTTTTTGTAGACTTATGATTTTAGATCACTTAAATTTTTACAAAAAAATTTCAATAACTTGTCTCTCTTTCAAAATGCATTTTCAAAATACTAATTTTTATTTTCTTTCCTTATGGATTTTATCGGTATAATCCGTTGAAAATCCTCAGGAGACAAAACTCTTCCTCTATGGGAAACCTACAGGTTTACGGCTTGTTACACATGCTCAGTGCAATCGCGTCACCTGCGAAAGTGGTGTAATAATATTTTTAGTTTAGTTTTTCTTTTTCTTGTTTTGCTCGGGATGATCAAAAGATAAGTGTGAGGGTGTGATTAGTATCCAATTTTGTATCTGCTTATCATATTTTCTATCGATTTATGAATAAAATAACGCTTCTCACCCGTACTTTGATCTCTTTTGCATATAATCAAGATTAGAAGGGTAAAAGGGTAATAAGAGCCTAATTAAATCCATTTTTGGGTAATTAAATCAATATTGGATACCATGCGAAGGAGCTTCTAGAAGAACACCTTGGATTCCCGTATTTGAAGCTGTCTCTGGAGAGATATATGTTCAAACATTGCAAAACCAAATACATATAGAAGGTGCTAGAAGCCAGACGAACCACGTGACCAAAATTTAGGGCAATTGGCCCTAATTTTGCCGCAGTTCCTCTGGGTTGCCGCGGTACTTTGAGAATTCACACGTTAATCTTCAACGCATGGCCTCATCTCGTCAATCCCTAGCTCTTTCTGCCTATAAATATCTCTGCAGAGACTTGATACGCGGGCAAATAGAGAAATAGGCTAGGTTTTTTCTCTTCTAGTTGTAGAATGGGATTTTCTTCTTTTTTTTTTGTATTTTATTTTCTCTTTTAGATTTATGTATTAGGGCTGAGATGGTTCAGAGAGAGATAGAGAGATATTAATGTAATAGAGAGTGATAATATATGTAAAGATGTCTCCTTTCTTTTCTTTTGTAATCTTCTTCATCTTTTACAGAAGCTTAGCTAGTTTTTCTTCTCATGGTGACTAACTACTAACCACTAACAAGCTAACCACTTACTTGATAATCCACATGAATCTAATAGATCTACAAGGCCTTACTCTTGTAAGAGCCATTGATGGCTCATGATAATGGATTCTAACATTCTAATATCTAACCACCAACTTGCTAACTTACAATGCTAACTTTAGTTCATGCTCACCTCTAATCATTTTGATGATCTAATAGTAACTTGCATCTTATTTTGTGGTTATGATGTTGATGAACAATCTTATGTGTCATCCTTTGTATCCTCTCTTGAAGCCAAGAATTAGTGATGACCAACGATCCATGTGAGGCAACTATCACTAAGAGGCTAGCATGGTAGTGGAGCAATTAGTAGTTAGAAACTATGAGCTTTCTTTCATAGCTTTTCTTCTCATTTTCACTTTGTTTTAAAAACCATTCTTCAACATAAAAATTCTATTTTTATTTCATCTCCTATCTCTTCTACTTCTTCTTCTTTTATTTGTTTTTAAAATCATTTTTCAAAATCTTTTCTTATTTCATTTTCTTTTATCTCATTTCTATTTCTTTTTTTGCTTTCACCGATTCACAACCACTTCTTATTTGTTTTTTACATCGCCGCTTTCATCGCCTCCTCTACCATCACTTCTGGATTTTTTTCTTTTTGTTTTTTTCTCATTCTTTAATAAAGAGAAACTTGTTAATATAACACGCGAACATACTGTTAGTGTTTCTATTGCTTCCCGTTCTTGTGGATTTGACCCGTATAGCCATCATGCTATAACGGAAGCATCGAGGAAATATTAGCACACACGCTTTTATTTTGATTTTAAAAACACACATTTTCAATTGCCGGCTCCTCCCGATCAGCTGCATCTACACTCTAACCTCCAATGGCAGTTCAGGATTGAGAATGAACTCACGGAGATAACTTTCGTTGACCAGGTCCTGAAGGTGCCATTTGAGGGTTTGGCAGTCCACTGTGAGGTGGCCCCTCCCTTCGTGGAAGGCACGGTAGTATCTAAATCTCGGTCCTCTTGGGTTAGATGGGAGGGGTCTGGCAGGATGCCTGACCCAAGGCTGATCTTTGATTGCATTGAAGATCTGATCGATCAATACCCAAAATGAGATGAGGTCGAGTTCTGCTTCGCTCCCCTTGCTAGATTCAGTAGCGCGCTTAGATGGCTTATGGACAGCGGGGAATTGTGGCTTGGATTCTTCCCTGGGAGAATTGTGGCTTCGGCTTCTCGGCCTGGGCCCTTCTGTCGGGGAGAGCCTGGACGTGGCCCGAGTCGCCTATTCTATTTGGATGTACTTCTAAGTCCGGACGAGGATATCACTCATATTGATGACGTTATTCTTCACCAGATGTTTGTAGAAGGAGTTGGTGACCTACAACCCACTGATGAAGGTGGCAGCGGCTACGTCCTCATTGCAGTTATACATTAGGGCCATCTGGCTCTAGAAGTAAAAACTCTCCCCAACTTTCATTTTGACCATGAGAAGGTGGTTGCTGTTCCTCTAGAATTCCCTCTGAGAAGCAAACTGGTTATAGAATGTATCAGTTACTTCATGGAAGTTTCATAGCAAGTTCCTCGGGAGGAGTAAAATTAGTGGTAGGTAACTTCTTTGAGGTTGGATAGGAATGCTCGACAGAGAAGGAGATCGTCGTGAGTGTAGACCACCATCTTTTCTAGTACTGGCAGAGATATGGGAGAGGGTCGGAGGTTCCCGAGTAGTGGTTAAAGATCAGCATTATGAACTTCTTCAGGAAGCGGAGCATGATAATTTATCTTGACAATGGTGAGTCAGTGGGTCTCATCCCACTGTACTCCATTCCTTTCGAAAACTGCTGACTCGCTTGATTAAGCCGCTTCTGGAGTAGATCTGCGATTTCCTCTATGCGAGGGATCTTCGTGCTTCAGGAACGCTTAGAGTTCCCGAGGTCCTCATTGTCTTCGTAGGTCTCCGATCGGTTGCGTCTCAAGCTTCTGGTGGAGTGAGCGGATTCCATGTACGGGTTGGTAACGGGGGAGTCTGCTCATTTCTTCACGCAGTAGGAGTAGATTGCGACTTTTGCTGTGTTCGAATTTGTTTGAGCAATCATTTTTGGACACGGGTTTTCGCTTCTTTTTCACGGGCAGCACCTTCACAAAGTCGGATCATCCCCGTTTGCTGGTTCTCCATCAGCTTATGCATGGTGGAAAGCATCTGTAGGAGGTGATGGCCATTGAGCGATAGCTCAGATTCAGCGGCCTGCATCCCAAGTGGTAAAGCAGTGTTGGAATGAGAATCCTCAGCGTTAGAGATATAGACGTCGGATAGGTTAGGCCGATATTTAACTGACTCAATCGCTTCGATGGTTTTCCCTATTCCTTTTGGCTCGGCATGGGAGACTGTAGTCTGGTTAACGCTCTTCCTTGATGGAGCCATATCGATCGTTCAAGGCAGTTTAGAGGATGTGGTGTAATATTGAACGGTGAGAGGTCCCAAGTAAGAATTCAGAATCTCTCAATGAAAGCACCAAATGCAGTGGATAAATTTCTAAGGAATTAATTCATGCACCAAAACAGTAGGGGAAGATCGCTAAATCAAAATCACAGCAAACACAAATACACAGAACTTACATAGAAACCTAAAGTAGGAAAAACCATAGAGAGTTTCACTATAACAATAGTGATTACAGGTGGACTTCTCTAGTGTGTTAGGGTTTCTGGATTCCGATTATGATGCCCCTCCTCATTGGGAGGGATCTGTTATTTATACAGGTTATGTCAAACAGATAAGACTAGAGAGTCCTGCTCTGTTTGAATACTTATAATCCTTATCTTGATGGCAGTTAAGCTGAATCCTGATTTGAATCAAGATAGGTAAGAGTTCAACTCTATCTGGTGGTCTGCACTTTGCTGTAGATAAGGATAAATTGTTTCCGAGGGGTGACTGTCCCGTTTGAATAAGGTTTGGGCTTTAGAGGTGGAGATCCCCTATAAATGGATTTACCTCTTCTTCTGGTTACCCAACTTGCTTGGAGTTGAAAGTGGATAAAGACTCTGAATTAGGTGTTCTGGAAATGGCCACGCGTCGCGCATCCCTTGGGGCCGAATAGACACATGTCACAATCTCAAACGGGTCAGAAAGTAACCAATACAATATTAAAACTAAAAAACAACATTCAAAATATATAATTTTCTCATAATCTCAAGCTGGAGGCACGGACAACGAACGGTGTTTAGTCACTAAAGTTCTTGGCGAGGTTACCAGGACGACTCGACTTAAAGTGCGAGTAGAAAATCTGGCAGCATCTCGCCTAGGCGAATCTAGTGAATAAAGCGCTGGGCACTAAACATGCCTATCAGGCAGAGCATGAGAGGCTGACGGTCTAAGTGCACTCCTCTTTCGAGGAAGTGCGCGAGAAAACCTGGAGGCTAAAGTAGCTCGGGCTCTAAGCGCACTCTCAGCAGCTACCACGAAATCTATAAGAGTGCAAGGCCTAGACCAATCGGGTAGCCATCCTGAGAGTGGGTGAAAACTCAGAGTTGTACAAGAGTACCAGCATGAGATGTTAGTACACACAATCATGCATATAAACAAGCGGTAACTAGACTACCTGAATAGTGTGTGAAACCTGAAGGCTGTGTGTAAGCCCATATGGGTTGAAGTAAGCCCGGGATCTAAGAGCACTCTCGGTAGCTACCACAAAAACCCATAAGGGTGTAAGGCCTAGACCATTTGGTAGCCATCCTGTTAGTGGACAGAAACCCCGAAGGTTATACATGAGTACCTATATGGTTAGTACTAACAAGTGCACAAATATCATACTATTTACACTATTACAAGCATTACAGTACATCGACCCAATACAGGTTATGACATGTCCACAGTTTACAACTCACACGAATCCAAAAAAATATAGATACCAATACAATACACCCTTCGAACCGGGGTACCCAAATTAAGCCGAGGACACTCGCCTAAAACACAATGTCACGGAGACACCGCACGCACGAGTCCTGAGGCGGGGAAATCACTGAAGCGAAAAATGAACGGGGGCTTAGCCCCAAGGAGTGGCTGGTCCTAGAGGTGGTGCACCACCACCATGGGTGGCTAGGGGGGCCGACCCTATGGTGAGAGGAGAGAGAGTATAGGAGAGGGTGAAGGTGATGGTGTTGGAGTTGGTGGTGGGGTTATTTGGTGGTGGAGATGGATTTTGATGGAGAAAGAAAATGGAAGTAAAGGAGGTGATGATGCGGGTGATATTGGAGGTTGAAATAGTGGTGATGGAGGTGGTGTTGTAATGTCGAAAGTGAAGATGGTAGTGATGGGGACGAAAATAGAAGAGGTGGTGGTGAAGATGGAGGATTGTAGTGTGTGGTGGTGATTTTTGGAGGAGAATGAAAAGGAAGGAGATGGAGATAGTGGGGAGGGTGATGTAGGAGCTTGAAATTGTAGTGATGAGGGTGGTTTTATGGTGGTGATAGTGATGGTGGTGGTCATTGAGAAAAGTAGAAGAGATGGTGATGAAGATGGTCTAGTAAAGATGGTAGTGGTGACGTTGGTATTGTCATTGTAGTTGTTACCAGAATGATCACCGGAATGGTCACTGGATGGGTCACCAGAGACATTACCTCGAAGAGGAGCTCGACCTTGAGCTTCAGGTGGTGGCTAACCATGATGGTGGAGGAATGGAGGTGGTCTTGTGGTAGGATAAGTTGAAGGAGGTTGTTTTGGAGAAGGAAGTGGTGAAGGTAGTTTGTATGATAGATTTATGGGATTCTTGGTGAAGTGGGAGGAGAAAAAGGAGGAGGAAGGTGATGAGAAGGTAGTGTAGTAGTTGTAATTATAGTGGTTGAGGTGAAGATGAAGGAGAAGTAGTTGTTTGTTAGGGTTTGGAGAAGGATGGAAGGTTGAGGAAGATGGAATGGAGAAGGATTTTGGTGTTGGAGTTAAAATGAAAGGAGATGGAATTTTGGGGAGGGGTTTGTTGCAAAATAGAGAAGAGGTGAAGGGACTTGGCCGGCCTAGGTGATGGGACAGGGCACTTGAGTGTTTAGGATATTTGGAGGGGATATTTTAGAGGAAGATTAAAGAATGAATTGGAATGTATAAGAATTGTTTGGAAGTTGTTGGAAGAAAATGGAAGGGAAAAAAGGAAAAAATAAAAAGAAATGGGAAAAGAGAAAAAAAATGTGATTGGTGGATAAATTAAAAATAATTATATTAATGGATTCCTCAGACTCGGTCGCGGATGCGGAAAATTTCGGAAAAATACCGGAATCACCTAAAATTCAAGTATCTCAGACCAACCCGTAAAAAATTTTAAATATCAAGAATATTATTCTAAGAATCATGATGAAAATTCGTTTCAAGAAATTCGTTATGATTTTAAAACTAAAAATCTTGAAATCAACTACCGATACCGGTCGAAATCAAATCTGGTCGAAATCTGTTAAATTCTAAAAATCTCTGAAAAATATATTAAGATAGTAAATATTATTCTAAGAAAATATCTAAAAGTGGTTTCTCAAAATTTGACTCCATTTGTAAATTAAAAATTTAGGAATAAACCAACGGTACCTATTAATCCCGATTTTAGGGTTTTTATAAAAATAATTCAGAAAAAAATCTGAAAAATCATGAAAATTCTAAAATATTGGTACATAGCGTTGATAACTGTAATTGGTTAAATCTGACCACCAGAGAGATTAAATCGAGTAATATACTAGGATCGGGTCCCCGGTTCAGATTAAGGCTGACTCCGAGTCCACGAATCCAGATCCAATGCAAGATAATCACATAATTAATCATAAAACAAAACAAATATGTGAAGTAAATAAAAATACAATCAAAAAAAAATCTAAATAAGTATCTAAGTATATATTTCGAGAACGTGGTGTTACACTTTGGAGCCACTGAGACCTCGCTCACGTAATTTCAAGGATTTTGGTGATGTGTATTAACCTATAAATTAGATGTGAGTTTGTATTAGTATTTTTGTCTTATTACATGATATGACAAATTTGTAGGAGGATGGATGGAATGTGCTTGATTGTCACATATAAATAGAGCATGAAAAGATAATCAAACTCCACAAATTCAAGCTACAATAAAGTTAAATCAATCGATACAAGAGTCTTTAGAGTAAAGAAATTTAAGCTTCAAATTTCATATTTATAAGAAAATATGTATGTAATTAACGAGTAAAATTAATTATTTTCATTTGACACTAATAGGAATTCTTAGTTAATCAATCTTCTCATTCTTAAGAAATTCCAAAATGATCTTAGACCATAAGACTTGATTCCTTGGCCAACTATCTCTATCTATCCCATTCTATCAAAATTTCTCTGGTAGAATACAAATGAGATATATTAAATTATCTTTCGTCTCGTTTTTCTCATTTGACATTAAAACTCTAAAATATTATTTTTACTATTTTTGACAGACTCTGACTGTTAGACAGAGCTAGAAAGTTTCATTGATATAATATTAATTTTGTCTCTCTTACCTCATGTCATCACTTTGGAGCATTCCAACAAGTCTCATTCACTCTTGACCCGTGTGATTTGTGATAGGCTTGTTACCTCTCATCAAAAAAATGGGCTGCTAATTGTACCCTACAGTTTTTAAATTACTTCTATTCTCAGTCTATATTATTACCCTTTTCCCTACTTTTCTTTCTTAAGCTCCTACAGTTGTCTCACTCTTCTTTTTTCTCTCGCTGTTTGGTAGCAAGGAAGTGGGCGGAAGTAAGGAAATAGGGAAGTATAATTGCTCACTTCCCTATCTATCCAAACACCGGAAAAGGAAAATAAGAAAACCTCTTTTCCTTTTATCTTTTCTCTTTTACACAACCATTTCCTCACTTCCAGAGTGTTACAGTTAATTTTGTGATCATGTAAATCACATTTGTAATAAATTGTAGCACAAAACAGTTAATTTTTTGACCATGTAAATCTCACTTGCATTCTAATCATAGTCTATTTTTAATTTTTCTTAATTAATTTTTATTTTAATATTATTTTACGGTCAACTTTGTGGTCAACTTTTCCACTTCCACTTTCACATTACCATCTAAACACCGGAAAAAACAAAATATTTTCCAAACTATACTTCCCAACAACATCCAAACACCGAAAAACTTACTAACCAATTCCCAAGTTCCAAAGGAAATTATTACTACTTCCTCAATTCCTCACTTCCTCATTTTCACCCTTAACCAAGCAGGCCCTGTAGACTCATTAATTGTTGCCGAAAGCAAGCTTCTCCAGGTCTGATTTTTTGTTACAAGCATTAAATATTTAGCGAGCCACTCTCTTGTGGCTCTCTCTAACATACACTCTTTTGTTTCTCTCCCTAATATTTCTTAGAGTGTTCTGCCTTGATATTTAACCTTGATCTTTAAGTGAGATCAAAAAACAAATTTCAGGAAGCAATTTTTTTGGAATAGAGTTGAAACTTTTATACACAAAATGAATTCAGAATAATAGAGAGAAGTAAATTAGAATTCAGAAAAACAGAGGGAAGTGAATTAGCTTTCATTTTCATTAATTCTCTTCACTACTTCTCAACTAAGAAGTAATTGTGCTTTCATCTTCATCAATTCTCTTCACAAACTTCTCATTAATATTTTCCTGTTTGGAGAATCCTTTAATTCATTTCTACATTCATTTCTATATTCTTTTAAATTCTGCTTCTTAAATTCACAATCTTTAAGTGTCAATCGTTGAAGATTTTTATTGTTATCCATTATTACATAGATCTTCATCTTGTATCAATTGATTAAGATATTGGCTTCAGTGGTTCTCAATTTTTTTAGAGAACAAAATAACTCTTGTGATATTGTGTAACCTCTTGGTGTAGAGGAGAAAGACAAACTCTTAGGAAATGATGAGGTTGGCGGTTGTATATTTTTTGGGGAGAAGAATGAAAGTCCAAACTCTTGGGTTAGAGCGTTGGCATTGTAATCCATAACTTTAGGTTGGAAGCATATAGTGGATTTAAAATCTTAGAGAAGAGTCTTCTCGGCGGTAGATATAAGGAGATTTCCGAACCACCCTAAGATCATTTGTCTTTCTTTCTCTCGCTTTTCAATATTTAACTATGACTGCTGCACTTTACTTTTATTCATCATTATTTACAATTATTTAATTATTACTCTATTGACCATTTTGTCAAATTATCTGTAGTGTATTTGTGGATTCTACCAACATCTGGATCATTCTGCCAGAGTTTTGGTAGTGTACTTTTGCATTCTATCGGCAGTCTAGTATTCAACCAGAAGTAATAACAACATTCAAGATTTGGGTTTCAACTTCATTCTAATTCTTTCCTTAATATTATTATCGTCTGAACATTTCTGTTAAGTTTCACTAACATTAATTGCTTTTCAATGTTGGGTATATGCTGTAATTGTTGTTGCATTGTATCAGTTTTTCTCTAGCTCATTTCAAAATTCTATCAGAATAGTCTATTACTTAACTTATTTCAGAATTAAATCTTAATAATTTTAAAACCCTATTCACTCCCTTTTAGGGTTTACAACTCAGTGACAAAAGGTTTGGACTGAAAAATTGGAGATTCAGATTCAAGGACCAGACTACGACTTTTGTACCAAAAAAAATAATCTTAGGAGACAATTTGTTAATATCTTTTGTAGAAGGGAACAAATATTATTTTTAAATAAGGGAAAATATTCTGTATGTTGGATTAAGCTTGAGTTAGTGTCTAACTATAACCCATCCAAACAATCAAAAATAAGGTGACAGTGTTTTGGGAATTATTTCAAAGCATTTAAGTGTTGATAAGAAATTAGACAATAATTATAATAAAATTAGAGTGATGCTTTCCTATTTTACACCCGTGCATTATTGCACAAACAAGTCGGCATTTTTTTTTTTTTTAAACTTATGGATATTAGATTATATTATTCAAAATGTGGATTTGTTTATTTGAAATTTATGGAAAATCCAATCAAAACTAGAAAAATGGGCATATTAGCTTGTACACACACACACATGTATGCAAGTTGTAATTTGTGTAATTTTTGAATTATGAAAAATTCAGTCCTAACAAGATAAGTGGGCATAAGAGTTTGTATATATATGAAATTTTACTACAAAATTACAAATTTTACAAAAATTTGAACTTATGATTTTATTATTGCAAATTTACATAGGGACTGTTTGGATTCAAGGAATTGGGCGGAAGTGAGGACGTGGGAAGTAGATTTTTTTTTCTTTTAGAAAATGAGAATTTGTATGAATCTTTTCCGGTAATTGGTTGGTAGTTTAGAAGTGAAAGTAAAAAAGTATATTGTGTTTTCGGTGTTTGGCTAGTAATATGAAAATGAAAATGAAAAAGTTGGTCACAAAGTTGACCATAAAATAATATTAAAATAAAAATTAATTATGAAAAAAATAATTGAACTGTAATTAGAATGTAAGTGAGATTTACATGACCACAAAATTAACTGCTTTGAGTTACAACTTATTACATATGAGATTTACATGACCAAAAAATTAACTATAGCACCCTGAAAGTGAGGAAAGGGTTGTGTAAAAGGAAAAAGAGAAAATGAAAAGGAAATTTTCTATTTTCTTTTTCCGTTGTTTGGATGAACAACGAAAGTGAGCAATGACACTTTCCCACTTCCTCACATCCCCCCACTTCCTTGAATCCAAATAATTTACTTATGCATCTGGGTCTGTTTGGTTGTCGTAATTGGCCGTAATTCGTAGTTGTAATTGGTAAAGTCTTTTACAATTGTAAATGAGTTACATGTATGTAAATTTTACGGTGTTTGGTTGGTAATATAAAATTGTAAAGTGGGAAGGTGTATTGTACTTTACGGTGTTTGGTTGTCGTAATGTATAAGTTGTAAGTGAAAAAGTTGACCACAAAATTAACTATTTGGTGATTTTAAAAATTTTAATACTGCAATAAATATTAAAAAAAGTTAAATATTAAACTTTTTAATATTATATAAAAAATAATACAAATTTGTATGACCACAAAATTAACTGTAACTGGGCTGTAAGTGAGTGGTAACTGGGTTGCAAGTGAGTGTCAGTTGAGTTACGTAAGCCTTTACGAATTACGGTCCAAACAAACGCCGTAGTTGTAACTGGATAGTAAGTCATTTACGAATTACGGAGTTTTACGCGAAACATTTTGAGAGGACAAAGCCTTGAAAGCAGTCCAATTCACATTTGCATAAATGTTAAATGACATTTCCTTGTGATGTAAGAAAATTTTTCACAATTAACACGCCTTCTAACATCTTTGGCAAAAATAAAAATTGGCTGTTAAAGAACCCAACAAGCTATAATTTAGACATTGCAGAAATATGTTTGTTTTTAAAGCTTTACAAGAAATCCATAGAAACACAACACATATATTCACAGTTCAGAAAACAGTCACGTGAATATCACGTGAAATTTTTATGAGTTACATATCTCTGATTCCTGTGACACTCAGTTGGAGATTTTATTAACGTTGGGCTGCCATATGGTACTATATGAAAATTAAAAGAAAAGTTTATAATATTTTATTATATTTTTAAAAATACATGTTAGTTTTCTGGAAAACATGTGAAATTCTCGATAGTTTTAAGTGATTTAGCTCTCCTAACTATTTGTAGATTGGAAGACGCAAGAAAAATAATCTAACATCATCATAGATGCTTTCTTCATCAAAGGAAAAGGGATAAGAAGATAAGTAGTCTAGTCCTATCACTAGAGAAATTTTGAAGATGATTAGGACAAGTCATTAGTGAATGAAAATACAACGCTAAGGACTTGTTTGACTTGGAAACAATCTTACAGAAAATTGGTAATTGCCAGTTTACTGTGGAGAAAAAACTGAACCTGACCTATGTCAGTTTTCCGCAGTTTCTCTTATTTTTTAGAGGAAAACCGACAAAGTTTTCCCTATCCTTTTAAAGCAAACAAGCAAGCTCGGTTGGAAAATCTGGGAGCTATTTTTCACCAAATAAACATGCCCGGACAGCAAGACCATGTGAATGGATTGCAAAAAATTTAGAGAGAGGGGGGGGGGGGGGGGGGGGGGGGGG